>OU015492.1:41810392-41855392 GCA_907164885.2 Dolomedes plantarius
TATATTTTAAGTATAATAGTGTAACGATTGTAATGACCCCGTGGGTTGTTAGACTGTGATCGTATAAGTACCTCTGCGTCACGTTGCGACCAATTCTGACTCAGAAACTTATCTAAGCAAAATGGTACAACTCTCAAATAAGGCACTCTTGTTATACTTATTTACATTTATTTACACTATACCACTGATGATATAAGTAAAGGAATACAGGACATCGCCATATACGGTGATTCTAGAAGTACACTGCAAGCTATATGTGCATATTATTTTAAGGGAGATAGGATTGAAAATATAAAAAACCTAATAGAAAATCATGAGATAGCAGTAAACCTACACTGGGTTAAAGCCCACTGTGGGATTAATGAAAAAGAGATGGTAGACGCAGCAGCTAAACAAGCAACAACGTTGAAAGAAATCACATGAAATTATAAATTAACTAAAGAACAGATTAAGAATAGAATTGAGAATTATTACATAAATACTATATTGCAAGAAATTTGGGAGCGAAGCAGTGGAGAAAGGAAAGAATTTGAGGTATTCTCTGGAGTTTCAACGAAAAGACTGTCGGCAGATTTCCTTGTTAATCAAGCAATAGCTGAACATGGCTGTATAGGAGTCTATCAAAACATTTATTTTTTTGCTAAAACAGATCTTTCTGGGTGTGGCAATATACAAACTATAAAGCACTGTATATACAAATGTAGCAAATGGGCTGAAGCACGAAAAAACTTACCTTTGGGCTTTGAAGATTGGGCCCCTAGTAAATTATTTACGGATTATTATTGTAGAAGGTATATCAAGACAATTATGCAAGACCTTATGAATATACACTTCTCCCTACAAGGGGAAGGTGGATAGCCCCTCAGATTAAAAAGAACACGTAAACGAATTGCCAAAAAGAAAAACTTCTGGACCCGGCTGGGCTGGATTGCCATCGGGATGATTAGTTTTGTTATTTTAAAAACCTAATAAAAAGTCAACCGTATAACCTTCGGGTTTGGACGGCGGCGATATTACTTATCTTACACTATATATATACATACACATTGCTTAGCATATAGCTGAATTCTTAATATTATTCAATTATATTATACAAGTCTTTCACGATTACAATTCCTCACATTCATCATACATCCGGCAATGCCGACCCTTGCGAGCAAGTGACGAATATGTAATAAGCGATGATGTGAAATATATAAAGTTAGCAACTATGCTCACCCATGAGGCTGCTGTGACTGTGGTTTGGGCTCGTCTCTACCACTTGTAGACAAATAGTCCGAGTAGTATTCGTTGGTCACTGTGCACCACAGTTCTATTAAAAGAGTTCTGAATCTTGTTACGGAAAGAGTTATGGATCTCGTAAATAAAAGAGTTCAGGATCTTATTGGTCGATGATAACTCGGAAGTACACCTCGGATGCTTTATGTTGATCTGCGGGTATATCAGCAGTGGTCCTCGGTCATAGGCGAGTTCATTTCGGAAGCACTATGTAGATCTACGGGTCTGTCAGCAATGGTCGTCGGTCATAGGTGCGTTCACCTTGGCACATCGTCGTAATTTTTGTACCGATAAGCTCTGATCTATAAGCTCCAATCTCAGTAGATGCCTTCGTCGTCTAGCCGCTATAAGATGGTATGCATACGTTCATTTTGTTAATGGCCAGGCAGCATTAGATTATTTTATTCTTTTCCATACTTGTTGCGTAGCTGAACTTCGTCTCATTTTGCGAACCTTCGCTGGATAATCAATCTCTCGTACTCTCGGGATTCCCATTGGTCCTGTAGCAGCTTCGTTTATTGTTTTTTCTTTTAGTAAGTGGCCCTCGCTGGGCATTTGATCTTTCGTAGTATCAGGATTCTCGTCTGTCATGTAGCTGCTTAGTTTATTTTTCTTTTTAATAGGGGCTCCCCGAAAACGCTCCAACACTAGTATATATTTCCTTTTCTTTCTTTCCCATTGGCTGTGGCCTAACTGCATTTCCATTCGCTCGCAAAACCCCTTTATTGGGATAAGGGCCGAGTCCTTCTTTTCATAGGTTATATTCCCTGTCCCCTTCACTGCATTGGTTACATCTTAAGTGTTCCGGTGCATTTTAATTAATTCTCGCGCCTGCCCGTGTCTGGAACATTTTCTCACAAGGCAGATCCTTGCTTATCGACCTTTGACATCTGCTTTATAGCTGACTCCTTAATTTTCGATGTTTTATGACATGGGTATTGTCGTTCTGTACAAAGTCTCTCTCTCGCGCCCCGAAGAGTTGGTACTGTAAATCTATGACTGACAGCTTCGACTGGGTGGTTCCTACCAATTTAGATCGCCGCCTAAAGATAATGTATATTCACATCCCGCTTATTACAATGATCATCAGATTTTCATTCTATTTTCCTTTCTACGAGTATTACATTCAATAGGGTAGCTGTTCATATCGTCCTTTGGAGAGTTTTTGCCCTTATATAGTGTGGTTTTTACTGTTTTATAAAGCTTAAATAGTGAGCCGAATCCAGAACAAATTAAATTATTTTCTTTAGAAACCGACGGGAAATCTCGTTTCGACTAATAAATGTGATTCCGGAACGAATTGTCTTCGTTAGCAGAGGTATTTATAACACACAAATATCCATTTTTGATAACGCGAGGTGGAAAACCATTAATTGGTTAGAGGTCTTTACAGTAAGTGTATATCAGTATTTCATCGAATTAGAGTTGTGAGCTTACATGACTGTATGCCTACATTATCATAAGTGTTTAAAAATATTAGTTTATTATCAAGACTGATGGAGCATGAGCAGTTTTCTTGCCCGTGTTTGTAAATCTTAATTAAAAATGTACATTTTATAGGGCCTTTTATATTTAGGAAATAGTATCGATATGCTACTAAAAGGCAAATAGAATTTTTTAATTGGATTGTTCGTAGAATGTGTCTACGGAAAGGGGTTGTTCTCTCATAATTGTTATAATTGGGCAATTGTGCCATAATTGGGATCTTTGACAGAAACGTGAATTTTAAATATTTTTCAAGAAAATTGGGAGTAAGCAATTTTTTGTTGCCTATGTACACGTACACACACACACACACACACACACATATATATATATACATATATATATATATATATATATATATATATATATATATATATATATATATATATATATATATATATATATATATATATATACATGTATGTATATATATATATATATATATATATATATATATATATATATATATATGTATATATATGTGTGCGAGTGTGTGTGTGCATGCGTGTACATGTGTGTCTGTGTGAGTGGGAGCTTATATGTATAAATACGTACTTCCATATCCAGCATTACATCTTTGATCGGAGGCAATCTGAAATAATCCCAGTCCACGTTTTAAGTCAAATTAGAAATAACTTCAGAAATCTAGATTGGATATCAAACTAAGCTCCAATTTAACCCCACAGAGTAAATGTATTAACGCACTGGTCTTGTCAGAGACATATGTGCTATTAAGGCATTTAGAAAGTGGTGAACTAATCTGAAATAATAGCTTATAATTAAAAAATATTATTCACAGCTCCCCCATTAGCGCACTTTCATAATGATGATGAAATATTCAGATTCCATATCATCTGCGGAGAAAATTGTTCTCGACATCCTAAATATATGACCTCTAAGATATATTCATTATGAAACCTCAAGAATTTATTATTTCAAGAACATTAGGAAAGATGAAGGCATAATTTAGACTTTTAGCAGTTACAGCTTGTTTTATGAGTTTCGCATTGGTTGGCGGTGCTTTAGTGGCTAGAATTTTAATTATAATATTGAAACTTTCTGATAAGATGGATTTATTAAAGTACATAACGTCAGTTACATTAATGCCATCGAAAATTTTTCCAATTTTACAGTCTGACTACAATAGTAAAAAATTCAAATTAATTCATAATGTTCAAGAAATATGAACAATTACAGTTTTCTTTCTTCTTAATTATTTTATTTATGAAAGACTTACAATAAAAACTAAATAAAAAAAAGACAATATATGAATTCTCTTTTTGTAAGGAAAACTTGAAGTTTATATGCATTTTGCCCTATCTAAAAAATATCTTCACGAATATACTTTTTAGACACGCAAATATATTTATATATATATATATATATATATATATATATATATATATATATATATATATATATATATATATATATATATGAAATAAATTTCAAACCTTTTCATTATTATTAAAACGCCAATCGAAATTCTTTCACCCTTTTTGCAATAAAGCATTACCCCCTCAAATCCAACCAAAATAATGTAGTATTTTTTCCCCTAAGGCCACGCGCGGAAAGAATTATATAACGAAGTCTATTCGAGAACTATGACTCAAGCGATCACCCCATATGGCGTTTAAGTCAGGTGATGAGCTTTGGCCAATCGGAAGGTGAATTTAATAGTACGCGTACGAGAATTTTCGCGCTTCTGTAGTCTATTATCTGCTATCAACGAGTAAACATGTGAGTTCGTTGCTGTCAAAAGGTGCGGGCGGGGGCCCCATTCCCCGTCCATCGCGCAATGTGTCAGTCCAACTCAAATTGATGTTCCCCGAAATGTACTGAAAATAAAGATTCATCGAATTGAAAGCGCCTCTTCCTTGATCCGGTCTATTTTGTTTTTCCTCTCCATTTACCTTCCTACCTTGTGCCATGACTACCGAACTGTGTGGAAAATCATTTATTATTACAAGAGTCATTTTATTATTACAAGAGTCGGCAGGATTCGAACCTGGGTGGGAAAAGTACAGATTTTGGATTTAAAGTCCATAGTTTTGCCAGTGCTGTTTGCGGTCAACGGAGAAAATTTCGATTTACGCTGTGTTCTTTGTGTGTCAAGGTCGACATCGTTTCCTTTCCCCTTCGTTCGTTGTGATACGCGTGGGCGCCTCTGGCTTTCGCCAAGTGGGAGAAAAATAATCTGTGTGCGCGAAAAGGCTCTGTGTTTATTTTTTTGTAACGGGCTGTACTTCTGAAAAGTGCCAAATAGTGGAAAAATGTTTCGTTGTGTGTGTCCAGAAGAGTTTTAATGCCAAAATAAATACGCGTTATCCACCTGCCTATCATCACTAATTTTGACATATAATGAGTCTTGTCTTGTGTTTTCACCATGTGTGAGGTGTTAAAGTCTGACATGATGGTGACTATTAATTTGACGAAGAAGAAAATATATTTTGTGACTTAAACATTGGATCCAATGCTTCGAGATGACTCTTTGACATCAAATAATTTAGTGGGATTTATTTACTTGATCCATCTCATTTTCTTAATCATTTTTTCCCTCTTACTAAGTTGAGTTTTGAATTATTAAATACAAATAATAAATTAAAAAGTTATTGATACTCCATATGTAAGTTACAGTGTAAAATATTTTCAATTATTTTTCAATAGAAGATACTATATGCGCATTGATAATTTGATGTTATACTTGAGATTTAATTTACTAATTTTGATGTATACCTTAACCTCATTTAATGTATATCTTAGTTTCCGTGAGTGATTTTTAACGTTTAAAGTTACTATTGTTCTTTAATGTGTTATGAGAAAAAAATGTTATTAAAATTTAGAATGATTATATTTTAGTGATTAAATGCTTTTAATTTTCCGTCTGCAATTTTGTGGTACATCTATTGCAAAGCCTGGGACTTTGTTTAGCAACGTGCTTGAGAGTTTTTGTTAAACTAGGACTCAGAAGTGGTTAATAATCTCAGATAAACTTTTTGTGAACTTTTAAAACAAAATTCTTGCAGGTACCATAAATTTATTTGGTGAATTTATAAAAAAATATTTTGATATTCTTCATTTTATAACAATTTTGATATTTTTTAATCTTGATCAGCCTTGAATTTTAAAATATTGATAATTTTTGTATCCGGATACTCTCAACATTAAACAGTATTATACCTTAAGAGGAGATCAGGCCATCGATTCAAAATAAAAATGTGAAAGATAAATGTGAATTCCTGATATGGTTAAAGTTATCCTGTATTTCACTATTATGACCTTTTGTATATTTTTACCTTAATTTAACCTAACAAGACCTAAACGTGCCCTCTTCTCACTAAATCTGAATATTGAAGAAAATTTATGATTGAAAAACTAGAACCCGAATTAAGTCAAACCAATAAACTTCCAAAAACCTCAACCTACCCTCATAACCTCAACCTAATTGAAATGTAATTCTATAATGACTCTGATGAGCTAGAGCTCCATTTATAATTTAATTCCTTGTGAGTCGGTTAGACCCCGACCACAATTTTAATTTAATTCCCCAAATGAGTCGTTTAGACCCGACCATAACTTATTTAATACAATTCCAATTGAGTCGGTTAGACCCCGACCACAATTTAATAATAATTCTTTGTGATTCGGTTCGATCCCGAACGCAAAATAATCTACGACCAACCCAACCCAATAGTAGCTCAGGGGGCCTGAATTAAGTGCGTTTTCCCCGGGCCTCTGTGGAATTTATCACACCGCAGATTGTCACATTTGGAGACCTAGGATAAGTTTATTCCTCCAGTGGTGTAAATCCATATTTACCCTGAATTAAAAAATTAATGTTGAGTGTTATTGGTTGACTGAGAATTTTAACACAACTTTTAAGAGAATTATCTTTAAAATCTTGTTTTTCTTAATTGAACTTTATTCCTAATTATTTACAGTGTTTATTGCCATTTTTACCTTGATTAAGTGTGTTATTGGTTGAATTCAAATTAAAACAATTTTTGAAAGAATTAATTTTAAACCTGCTTATTCCTAATTATTTGAAATTCCTATTGCCAAATTACCTTTATTTAAGTTTACTGTGTTGAATTGTATTTTTAAAATTTTTCTTATTAATTTGTTTCCATGGTGCATTTGAAAAAAATATATTAGAAAAACCTTTGAAGATATTCACCAAGAATTTAACTAATAAACTTTAATAACCATCATGAAGCCTAAACCTGAAAAACGACCTAACTCATGAACCAGAGATCCATTTCCTTTTTGATTTTATTTATTTTTGGGGTGTCTAACACCTCTTGACTCCATTTTTGTTGGTTAAACTTTGCTTGTTGTCTACAGAAATTATATAAATTTGAAACAAAATAACCCTATCTTTTAAACTTCCTCTTAGAAAACCTATTATGTGTAAAACCTCTGGATCTCATGAATATAACCCGATATTGACAGTTTTGATTTATTCTTGCCTTTTAAAGTTTTAAGTACTATTTTTTAAACAAATGTTGTGATTTATTGTGATTTAATAAGTATATTTTTATCATTCCATTTTAAGTGTATATTTAAGTTCTTGTGAATAGTTAAATATGGCCATACTCATCCCAAACTGTTATTTAAGTACATTGATATTTTTTTTATTTTTGTTAAATGCTATTTTATGCTGTTTTGTATATTTCATGACCTGAGCACACACACAAAGATGAAAGCAATACAAAACGTAAATTTCTACACCTGAGTCAAAATTTTATTCCAAACTACTCAAAATTTTAGTCCCAATTACGCTTTTCTTACGCGGGTCTCGCCTAATGGAGAGCCTTGCAGAGGGAGTCGGCCCCTCACGCAAGTCTTTTCCGAAGGGAGGAAATTGAAATAAATTTCAAACCTTTTCATTATTATTAAAACGCCAATCCAAATTATTTCACCCTTTTTATGATAAAGCATTACCCCTCAAATCCAACCAAAATAATCTAGTAGTTTTTCCCCTAAGGCCATGCTCGGAAAGAATTATATAACGAAGTCTATTCGAGAACAATGACGAAAGCGATCACCCCATATGGCGTTTAAGTCAGGTGATGAGCTTTGACCAATCGGAAGATCAATTTAATAGTACGCGGGCGAGAATTTTCGTGCTTCTGTAGTCTTTTTTTGTCTGCTCTCAACAAGTAAACATGGGAGTTCGTTGCTGTCAAAAGGTGCGGGCGGGGGCTCCCGTTCCCCGTCCATCGCACAATGTGTCTGTCCAGCTCAAACAGATGTTCCCGGAAACTACTGAAAATAAAGATTCATCGAATTGAAAGCGCCTCTTCCTTGATCCGGTCTATTTTGTTTTCCCTCTCCATTTGCCTTCCTACTTTTTGCCATGACTATCGAACCGTGTGGAAAATCACGAGTTCCTAAGCTGATGTTTCATCGCAACCGATTCATTCTATTAATATGTATAATATATATATATATATATATATATATATATATATATATATATATATATATATATATATATATATATATATATATATATATATATATATATATACTGACTGACATACAACGCACAGACCAAACCGCTGGACTTAAGGGCTGAAATTCTGCAGGGTGATTCTTCTTATAGTATAGGGATGCACCAAGAAAGATTTTTGAAAAATTATTAGGTTTTTTTTAAATAAATTTTTAAGCTGATTTTGTAACATTCTTTAAAGTTTGCATTTAAATGATAATCTGAGGGTTATAAAATTTATATCACGAGAAAGATCATAAAATTTCCTTCAAAATGAGATCTTTTTCGAATCTTTAACTCTATTTTCTGATTTTTGGTGAATTTTTAAATATTTCTTTTTAGAATTTAATTTATTAAATGCCGATCACGTGATTTCTTTTTCTGGTACTTTAAATAAATTTATCGTCACGTGCATAACAACTAAATAGACAAAAAAAAAATTTTTTCTTGCTAATACGGCAGACGATTGGACATTATCCAAAAAAATATTGAAATACAATAAAAATATTATGGTCCACAAACTGTACTATATTCTTTTGTAGGCATTAATTGCATACATTGAAGGTGTATTCAATTTGAATGTACTCCGTAGCGAAGTGAGTGTTTTCATCTAGTATATATATCTATATATGTAAAACATTTCCGTAACTGACTGACTCACTCACTCACTCACTCACTCACTCACTGACATACAACGCACATACCAAACCACTGGACCTAAAGGGATGAAATTTTGCATGTCGATTCTTCTTATAGTGTAGGGGTGCACTAAGAAAGATTTTTCAAAAATTCTTTTTAGATTTTTTAAAATTAAATTTTTAATCTGTTTTTGTAACTTTTTTTAAGTTTGCATTTAAAATAATAATTTGAGGGTTATAAAATTTAAATCACGAGAAAGATCATAAAAATTCCTTTAAAATGAACTCTTTTTCGAATCTTTACCTCCATTTCCTGATTTTTGGTGAATTTTTCAAGATTAATTTTTAGAATTTAATTTATTAAGTGGTGATCACGTGACTTATTTTTCTGGTACTTTAAATAAATTTATCGTCACATGCATAAAAACTAAATAGACTAAAAAAATATTTTGTTTTCTTGATAATACGGCAGACGATTGGACATTATCCAAAAATATATTAAAATACAGTAAAAGAAATGTTCTACAAAATGTACTATATTAAGTGTACTATATTCTTTAATATTCTTTATATTAGATTTAATTTGAATATTTTCTTCTACATTATTTTGTCTATAAAAATATCCCTTACGATTTTATATATATATATATATATATATATATATATTACATCAATTATATACATTGATCGTCGTATTTATTATTTATATATTGGCATTAATTGCATACATTGACCGTTGTATTTACTTTGAATGTACTCCATAGCGAAGTGCGGGTTTTCAGCTAGTATATATATATATATACTTTGGACACCAATTCAAAAGACGATATTTGCGGTCCTCATATATGTCACACCCTCCACCGTTAAATACCGTGTAAGAAACAACATTGTCATAAGTTGCATGCAAGATGCCACGAAGTGCAGAGTTATCTGATTTCGAGAAAGGTTTGCCTGGAGAACGCCTCCTGCTAGAATGCATTGTGCCCATATTAAAGTTCGTTGGAGGTGTAAATATGGTAAGGGGGTGTTTGTCCTGGTATGGACTGGCACCGTTTGAACCCAGTTTATAGTAAGCTCAACGCCGACAGCACTATTTTGGACGACAGTGTGCTTCCTACGTTGTGACAGTTTTACGGGTTGGACCCATGTTACTTCCAGGACGACAAAGTCAACGGTCATGTTGCTAAGTCCACCTTGGATTGGTATGGTGACAACAAGGTTATCCGAATGGACTGGCATGCCCACAGCCCAGACTTGAACCCTATCGAGAACTTCTGGAACTAATTGTATCACCGAATTAAGGGTTGCAGAAACCATTCTAAATCGGTGAAGGAACTTACATGTCTTCTCCAAGCTTAGTGGAAGACATTACCACTAGCCGTCATACAAGGACTTGTGTAAAGCATGTCCCGCAGGGTTGAGTGTAATTGCCTCTCGTGGAGGCTCTACCAACTGTTGAATATGAATAAATTTTGTTTTTCTTTTCTATCACAGGTGCACAAATACTTATTGGTAGATAGTATATATATATATATATATATATATATATATATATATATATATATATATGTGTGTGTGTGTGTGTGTGTGTGTGTGTGTTTGTTTGTTTATATACAGATATATAAATATATTATTCATTTATTTATTATATTATTATTGTATTGTTTTATTTATTTGTTGCATTGTATTATTGAACTGTATTATTACAAATTTTTTCCATCCATAAAAAGAGAATGTGAATATTCATGTGCAAATGTTTCAACGATTAATTTTTATTGTTACGAGAGAATAAAATAATATAAACTCTTTTACTATCTATCTTTTACTTTGTTCATCTCATCTGGTTGTATTTATACCTGAAAATTAAAAAGTCCCCTTATATGCATAAAAAGGGAAAGTGCATTCTGAGTAAATTTCTCTCCCCCTCCCCCACACAAACATAGAGAAGCCCCTCATGAATTTCTCACCATGCAACAGAACTTACGTGATCTTTTCAATCTTTTGCAAATTAAATGGCATATTCCGCTCACATGCAAGGATTACGGATGATTAACGATTGACACCCTGATGAATATTCCTTGATCCGTAATGGCATATCAAATTACCTGAGAGCTGTGAAAAGAAATTTCGGTCCATTTGTACGTGATCCGCTTTCTAATGCAAACGATTAAATATTAATCTTCCTTGACATTAAAGAGGAATATCTTTGGATAGTTTTTTTTCTTTCTTTCAAGAATACTGGAACTTTTGGGCAAAAGAAAATCTGGTACATTGAAAAGAGTATTTGACTGCAGTTTAATACCCCCGAAGTTTTAATATCGCGCGCGAGGCAGGTTCGTTTTACTTAACAGAGAGTTAATTAAATCAAGGAAATATTAATATGCGTCAGGAAAGACTTCCTACTTGTACCGGTGGAAAATGATTTATAACACATTCTGCTCCGTAGTTTTGTATTTGTATCAGTCAGAAATTTTATGAATGAAATTTCTCATTTTCAGTTATTTTCTTTTTATGTATGCATGAATATTTATGTATGTTTATTACCGCCAAAATTACGGTTTTCGCTTTGCAGTTATTTTATATTTTTGTGTTTTAGGGAAGAGTAGACTTTGAAGCGAGTAGTAAGCCAGACAAACTTTAAGCCTTGCTCATTAAAAATACCTCAGCCTTAAGACATCCATAATAAACAATTTTGTGTGTTATATTATATATTAGTTGCAAATGTCAAAGATACCCGATGTGCACTTCTTTCCACCATAACGGTTTCTATCTGTTACTTTGTTACAGTTATTCAAGATAAATTTTTTTTGACTAATGAGGCAATTTTTTTACTAAAGACGAGAGTGTGCAAGTTGTGTGCTAAAGATGAACACGGTGAAAAGCCGTGTAGTAGAAAAACAACATATGGAAACTGCGAGAGATATCAGAAGAGGACTAGTATCGCCCTGGACTTGAATCATCTGCCTACAGACAGAGTCTGTGGTAGGTACAGAGCTGCAGTCGAAAGGATAATCGAGGACACGGACTATGGTCCTGCGAGACCTAAGCGATAAAATTTGTACTCTTTTCTTTTGCTGATGGTATTTCTTTGTTAGCGTATTACTTGTTTTGTCTTTGAAACTGGTTAAGTTGTGATTTTCTACCAAATTGGTATAGTTTGTAATGTGTTATCTAGTTGTAATAACTTTGATATGTTGTTTTTGTTTATTGTCTGCACGAGTGGTGCAGAATTATGTTAACTAGTTGATTTAATAAAGCAGCCTTCCTCTTGAGGGATGAGTTGATATATTTGGCAATATGGTGGTTGCTGGTGAATTGAAATAAGTTTCAATTATTAGTAAATTTAAGTTGTGTTAGTACTGACACCCAGACGATTTGAATTTTAGCGCATTTATCAGTAATTAAGTTGAAATAGTTATTGGCTTCTGGATGTCTCGGTTCGTGGGCCGAGAGCGGACGGTATTAGAAGGCATTGTGACTATGACACTGGATGTAGCTAAGTGTCCGTAGGACACGAGGACGTTGTCTGGATCGAGTGTCTGGACCTGTTGAATTGGCAGAGGGCGGGTTGCCGTCGTTGCGACTGCCATCAGTAATAGCTTTTCGGCTGATACCCGCAAGCTTGGGGAGCCGTGATGTTTCTTGAATTGACTAATGAGGAGGAACTTGTTCTTAGATATTCAAATAGAATTGCAGAAATTTTGACTATTTTTTATCTGGTAACACCACACAGGTGAGTCAACATTGTTCCCTTGGCGATATTTCAATTTTGACCGAGAACTCCCAGGGACAACATCTGAGGGGGTCGTAACTTCTAAAACCCTCTTTGACCTCATAGAAGTACTTCATGTTGCACGGAATTAATGTGATCATAACCGCCCTAGACATGAAGGTGTTTAATGACACTCTTCGGAAAGCGAACCGAGCACCCTTGGAGCCAAAGTCCGACCGGCTACCCCTAAGCTACCTCGGGCCCCAGTTAAAAAAATGGTTAGCGAACACATTTATTTGTGCTTTAGAATTAATATGAGAAAAACTATTCATTGAAGTATAGCTATTTATATTTTAGATTGAGTACCAAATTAATTTTTTAAAAAATCTTCATAAATGCAGTTTTAATTTTCACTCAATTGAATGGAAAATTCAATTCACTTAAAAATATTTGCATTTCATGGAGGAAAACACTATATTGCTTATTCTAAATTTAATGTGCAATATGTTTTTTTTAATGTTAAAATATAATAATTGAATACACTTTCTGTTTGTTAACAACACATTTGAAATATTAATACAACCAAGTGTCAAAAAATCTGCTCTATATCAATAAAATAGTTTTGAAAGTAAATTGTCCCCTAAGGCATATTCCATAGATTCTTGACTAATCAAATTTGTGTGATCAGTTGTAAAATCCCCACCAGCAATATAAACTTTGTGTTTAAATTTTCATTATATCTTTCATTATAAATTATAATTCATCATTATTTCATATCACTAGTTTCCTGAAATCTGATCCGCAGTATTAAATATTTCATTTTAAAAAGTTTCAAGAATACCTTATATATTATATGGAGTGTGCATGATTTTTATTATGAATGAATGGATCTTATTTTTATCAAATTAATTACTGACTTACAGAAATATCCAACATAATGCTATTAAAAAATTCTATTGTTTTATAAATGTTTTTGTTGTTCATTGAGTATGCCTTTATAACAGATTTTAGTTGAACCTCTGGTAAATTATGCATTCTGTATTTATAGTAGAATCTTGATTTTTAAAAAAATATTATTTTTTCACTTTTATATTATTAGATAAAAACCACAGAAAAATAGATTTATTCCATAGCAGAAGTGCCCCCATTGCTTGACTCCGCTAAAACCATATCCTCCCCCACTCATTCTCGCTTTCATTCTCTTAACTTTTATCCGTACTGTTTTCTCTCTAAAAGTAACGATGGCCAGGTAAGAGTCAAAACCAGTATTTTTCTCTCATTGGGTCTAGCTTCTGAATTATGTGTCCTGATGTTTAATCATCATACACCCATTCATGTCATATAATGACGACCAGTAAAGCATAAACTTCCTTACATTAATCCGTACAAACAATCCAGGTCTTAAAAAAGTTTTTAAAAATGTTGTGCATGACTATAAAAGCATTTATGTGTTATCCAATAGATTTTACAATCGGTTCTCCACAATCACAAACATTAAGGTTTAGAACCCCAACCAATAAGGGTGGTTGTTTAGACTGTTACAGTCAACTTTTGCTAAACAAGACCAGGACCCACAGTTTCAAGCCTGATTCTAAACGACAAATATCCATGCTAACAGTGGGATTCAAACCAACAGGTTCTGAACCAAATACAAACGCCGTAGCCATTCGACCATCATTCGGTCTCCTCTAAAGAGGAAAACAAGAAATATCTATAAGTCAATTAGCCTGGAAATTATTTAACACTTTTGGCCCTATTTAATGCATTAAAAAACAAACCTATATGCTAGACTGCATAACTAAGTGTTTTATAAAGTAACAGCATAAAAAACTGATACAGTGATGAGAAAAATTACATTATACTTGTAAAACATGTGATGAAATACACCTACAGATTTTTGACAGAAGTAAAAGTAATTAAAGTTTATGAAGCGGTAAAAAAAATATATTTCTGTGTTTTTATGCCTTAATAATTTCAAATACCTGTAGGCTACAAAACACAGAAAAACTGTATCAGATTTTTTTTTAATACTCACAAATAAATAACATCCAGGGAAGTTAAACTTTCGAAAATGAAGGTTCTACTCTGACTTGGTTATTCCAGGAATGTTAAATTTCTTTTAAAAAAATTACATTTTGTAAACAGAGTTGGGTTGTTACAAGAAAACTCTCGTCTAATATCATGTACATTCTTATAAAAATACAAATCTTACAACATTCAATATGTTGACTTTGAAGCGCCAAAAAAAACGTAGTTTTTTTCTTCTATTAACTTCCTTTAAAACGTCAAGATATTTCGCTTACTTTTTCTCCCCCTTTTTTAAGGAAAAAATTAACTACTTTAATATTAAAGACATGAGAGAAAAAAAATGCAGTGACAAGCAGGTACTAACGAACACCTTAAGGCATTAATCAGTTTTAATTTACTGTTATCATGTAAAGCTGAAGCCAAAAAGTCTTTTCTAAAAGTTTTAAAAGATTAAAAATATCCCTTTTTGGATTAATTTATTATTTTATAGACTGTGATGCTGCTTGATAATCTGAAGTGTGTTAAAATCTGAAAAGAAGTTAAAATATGCTACGATAACAGTTTGCGTATATGTTAGTGTTTACGAAAAGAAAGCTATTATACTAAAAATTAACTTTTTCAATATTCCTTTATAAGGAATAGTGAAATGTAATTATTCAAACTTTTATAATCTATGTAAGGTCACAGAAACTTACTAAATTTTATTCTGGTGACACTCATATCTTTAATAATCCTTTTATTTGATACTAAAAATGAACAATTTTTAAATGTCCCTTTGTAAGGAATAGTTAAATGCATTTATTCATTACTTTTATAATCTATGAAAGGTCACAGACACTAACTGCATTTTATTGTGGATGCATTTACATAAATCCTTTATAATCATTTTACTTTTACTTTTAATTCCTATCTTAATCTTTTCCATCTTCTATTTCAATATGCTTTCGTAATTTAAAATATCAGCATATCCTTTACTGTTACCGTGTTCATTTATTTTGAGAGTGAAGGTTCAATTTATTACAAAAATGGAATAAGATTACTCAGTATATATTTTTTTTACTTTTCGCCATACAGTAAATATTCTTCTGAACTCACTAGGAACTACAACATGAATGTTTTTAACTCCTCTGATAGTCAAAAATTTCACCATGTGTTTGGCGTAGCATGTCCTTTCTGGACCTTGCGCCATTAAACTTCAACCAACCAACCAACCAACCAACCTCTGATAGTCAAAATTATTTCATCACTTTAATCATATAAAGAGTTTCTGAAGTTACAAATAAAGTACTACTGATCATTATATGGAGATACTGGATCCCAGAATCTAATAATATTTTGAGAACAATATTTTATGAAAATTTATTCAAGTTCAAAAATAATAGAGCCTGTCAAACAAATTTTCAGAAATCATCAATTACATGTAGGGGGGCTGCATATAAGATTTCACTCAATACCGGCCAATCAATGGTTAAATGTAGATAAATGTAGATATAATAGATACTAAGTACATATATTAAAGTATTGTAAAGCTTAAAACTAAAATTCTATTTTAAAATCTTTCGGGACAAATTTAAAATCCTTATACGATAGTAAAATAGAAGACTATTAAATTCATTTTATGACATTTATGATTTTTCCCGATGCGTACCAGCCGGACGATGGCCGAATAACTAGGGCGCTGGCTTTCGATACCAGAGTCTGGGGGCTCGAGTCCCGCTATTGGCCTAGATTTTTGTAGCCGTTCGGAATCGGCTGTAGGTCCCGGTCTACTTAACCCTCGTATGGCAAAAAATAATAATCATAATAGCACCATACCGCTCTCAACCAAGCCAAACAAAACCTATATCTACCACAGAATTTTTTTTAATCCAAGATACAATAAATGCGGAGTGTATAAACTAAATTTAATAATTTTTAAGCTTATATTTTCATTCAGTATTACTGTAGATCATTAATTATTGTTCTCTACTGTCCCATATTAGTAGCGATTACAAAGTGCGAAAATAACAGTTGGAAACCAAATGAAGCCGTTAGTCCAACCTCTACCATGGACGCCTTTACTGCTTATCTCCAGGAGAATTTTGACTGCTTATAATGTTTAAAAAAATCGACTCATTAGGACGATTTCTCACTCCCCCCTTCTCTATTCGGGTGCCTTAGAGTTACAGTTACACTCAAAATCTTTTCGTTTTCAAAATCCCGGCCCGCTACCGGGTCCACTTCGTCAGCGATATCAGCGGAGACGCCGTACTATTATATAGTGACACCATAGCGAAAACATAGCGTTCGATACGCCTTTCTAACGGCTTCCATAGACCCTCTAATTTCCAAAACCCTGTGCCCAGATAGTTTATTCAGAAAGTAAACAGTGGAGCACTGGCTCCGAATTATCCGTGTAAATGGTGATATGATACTTTAGAAAATACAGGCTACTCCACTGCCGTTCATTAAAAACAAATTGAGCTATCGGGTCGATTGCAAGTCCGGCTTCACTGTTGGATTTCTCCGAGGTCAAAGTACAGTCAAATTCATTCTGCTTTTTAAAATAACTGGCCGAAATGGGTTCCGATGCATCCCCGATATCAACAGACTTATCATAGTATCATATCGTTTAGTCGCACCATAGTGACTAGACGTTTAGTCGCACCATAGTGACTAGACGTTTAGTCGCACCATAGTGACTAGACACAAAATAGCACTAGATACGCATTTCCATAGTCTCAGTTCCAAAACCAAATGACTAGAGAGTTTGTCTTGAAACAAAACAGTGGGGTTAAGGTTGCGGATTCTCCGCTTAAACTCTGGGGTGATACAATCGCAATTATATCATTGTTTGTGATCTCGCTTTCCAATTCCGTCTTGTGAACTCTCTAGGATCTGTTCAGTTTCACTTCCCCAATTTTTCTCTTTATTGCTAGTCATTTCCCTTTGACAGAATATAACCAAGCAAGAACGTAACTAAGTTCTTGCTTGGAGCTTCGCTCCGTGCTAGTTTTTTCCCCTATGTTTTACTTTTACTTGAACTATCAAGGCTTTTTTTGTTTCTGCCACTTTCTATTTTCCTTCCTACTTTCGTTTTTACTGATCTCTGAAGTTTTATGAATTGCTATATAATCGTACAGTGGAGGGCAAGGCCCATATACTGTAGTTCCACTCCTCTTACTGAAGGTCCTGAAGGTCTAAATTACAGATTACTCCGTTGACGTTCATTAAAAAGAACCTGACTTATCGGAACTATTGTTAGTCTATCTTGTCCTGTGCCCCCGAGTTCCACGTACACTAGAATTCACTACATTTTTACAGTCCTGGGTCACAAGAGGGTCCGCTGCACCCGCGATGTCAGAGAAGACGCCGCATCATTATATAGATTTGACGGCACCGTAGCGGTAGAAACTAGTGCTCGACAAGCCTTTCCGAGAACTTCCTAAATCTCTCTAATTTCTAAGACCCAAGGCCCAGATAGTTTATTCCGAAAATGAACACTGCGGCCTGAGCTCTAAATTCTCTGTTTAAGCGGTGAGTTGATAATATCGAAATTTCATGTTACTGCTCTGGCGTGCATTAAAAGCAAATTGAGTTATCGGGACGATTGCTCTTCACCCTTTCTTTTCGGATCTTCTTTCTTCGGATTCTTTTCTTTTCTGTCCCCGAGGTCAACGTACTACACCTGAATTCATTCTTTTTTTGAAACCTCGGGACGCAAAGTGGTCCGCTACTTCCGATATGTCAGCGGAGACGCCGTACAATTCATTCATTTTATTAGCTTCTTAGCGTCAATAAATAGAGCTCGATACACTTTTCCAAGAGCTTCCATAGTCTTCCTAAGCTCCGAAACCCTGTTCCCAAAGAGTTTTTCCCAAAGGTTAACACTGCGACGCGGGATCAAAATTCTCCGTCAGTACCGTGTAGTGCCAGAATTACGTGTCTTTTCGCTGCCGTTCATTGATATCGAAATTCCCAAAACCTTTTTTCCGCAATGGGGAAATAAATGAGTTACAATTAATATCTTTTTAAAATTTTACAGAATTTAATCTACTTTCTTGGGGAGAACTGATTATATTTATTACTTTCACTCTACGTCTTTGTAAAAAACGTTAAAACATCCGCTTAACTTTAAATGGTAGTTAACTTCGTGGCATGGTCACGGAGCAAGTCAACTGGCTAATCTGTTAGTTTCTTACATATGTTACTGGCCATGATATGTTACTGGCCATAATGATTTGTATCAGCTCATACATATGACTCTAAAATCAATGGTATTGTTGAATAGACATCTAGAAAATAGTTTTTAACCAAGTACATTTCAAAGAAAGGCGCTTACACGAAAGTTTGCTACAACGTACACATTTTCTCTAACAAACACGGAGGAAGGTTTTCAGCCTAGGAGCTCACGTATACTTAAGGTTCGTCAATACCTATGTACCTTATTTTTTCTAGGCTAAAATATTCAACCCATTCATTCGGTCACTAACAGTGAAATCTGAATGATATTTCGCTTTTAGAGTCCGTTGTCGATTATGCTTTACTTTCAACTCCAAATGGGGATTAATCCTAACGGGTGCTAGGTATCCCAAATTTTCATTCTACACGAAGAGGAACTAATACGCCATGACACCCACCACAGATGACCACGCCACAGAAAAGTTTGTCATGGCCAGAAGAAACGACCTCTTATATTCTTCCTCCTTTATGTGATTTTTAAATTCCATTTGAGAAAAAATGTTTATGCGTTTCATGGGTCTAAGCGTTTTCCTGTTATCGATTTCAAAAGCTTGTGAGAATTTTTGAATTAAAAAAAAGCGTTAGCTTCAGAGTAATTTAGATTTTTTTACAAAAAAAATCTTTGCAATTTTCTCTTAGGAAAAATAGATGACGTTTTCGAGAGGTATATAAAGATAAGTGTAAAAGATACTTTTTATATTGTTCTACATTTTTCCCATTTAAATGCTTAAGTTGAATAGATAATGCTTATAATGAATTACCCCTTACGTGCATATATATCAGTGTATTCCAGAAGGAACAGATGATATAACGAAGGAGGTTTCAAAATCCAAAAGAATTTTTTGGCATATTCCTCTGTACCAAAAAAAGAGCCACAGAATTATTAAAAGGTACCCTAAATAGATTGTTGTGTCGTCCACCCTCACACTTAAGCTCATAAAAAAGCAGGCGGACTCGTGATCCAACATTTTATTTCCCAATCTAGCTAAAACAGAAGCCACGTATTATACTTTTTGCTGTATCAACGCAAATTTACTAAGCATCGATGTTGAAACTTCCTTATTCCGTCGCATACCAAATTCGATTATCTTTATCCCTAGACTAATTCGTTGTTTACATACATGCCACGTACAATTCTAAGTAAAATGCCTATCGAGAAAACTATAAATGCTTCATACTTTTTACTGGAGGTATAATTTGATTTTCAAGATGTGGAGTTTTTATTTACTCTCTTCATCTAATGCAATTCAGTCTTATAAGTTACATCAAAGTTCATACTTTGACTATTGATATGGTTTATTTTTCAATTTTCTCGGGCTCTTTGTATACTCAATGTGAAAGGTCATGCATGGAATTCTAAAATAGATATACCTTCATAAACATATAGTTTACGTATCTAAATATAACTATAAGAATTCTAGAATACAGAAACCTTTCTATGTACTCTATTCAATCTTTATTTAATAAAGAAACACATCCATTCAAAAAATATTTGCTTTCCTGTTTGTTTTGCCAAGACAAACATATAAATATTTTGAGATCTTAAAGCTCCATTATATTGAACCCTGTAGAGCAATTTCAGTTGCGTAAGGGATCTTTAAAAAATTCAATATTTCCTATGCCATTGTCTGAATGCTATACCGGAAGCCTTAGGGCAAGCTTACGCTGAGGAGAGAAATTTTCATCCCATTATAAAATGCCCTAGGTAGCCATCCATAGAATTTTGATATCCAATTTTTAAATGGTTTAAGATCGCCAAGTGAATAAATATTTTGCAGCATTTCTCTGAAAATCGTGCATTCATTTCCTTTTTTATCTGGTTTTTGTTAATAGTGAGATACATGTTTATATAAAATTTGTGCACGCATGTTTCTGGGAAAAGACTACAGGATTTCTAACTTTTATTTCATTGAAAAATATTAGATGGACAAAATAGTTTTAACTATATGAAATATACGTTTTGTTCCTCATAAGGCATAAACCTTAAGTAGTTAAACGCATAACTTTCCAGGTTTAAAGTAGGAATTGGAATACAAGCAAGATTTGTCGTTTGTTTTATTTATCCTAATCGTGGATAGACTAATAAAGAGAAAAATTGAAACAAGAGAATTATAACTCTGAAATCTGTAAAAACTTGCGACAATTTTATATTTGGTAGACTGCGTATTTTAAATAGCATATATTTTAGAGCAATATTCTAGAGAATAGTATGAAAATTCACTGCCTGTTTTTATGCGTTTTTTAGCTTTCCAGACTTATCAACATGCGTTGGGCAAAATTCATTAAGCAGTTACTAGGGAAATATTGTCCGAATTCTTTAACTCTTGACTGATCTAAAATCGCAAATTCGGCTGAAATGTAGCAGGAAGTCCGTCAGACAGCTCATGGATAATTTATGATTCCTATCCCATTTTAAAGACTTATTAAAGATAAACTCCTTATCGAAAATCATTTTTGTCTCTTCCCTTAGACCCCGATTCCACAAAATAAAATAGCTTCCAAAATTGTAAATTCTAGCGCACAGATCCGCTTGACCTATTTCCTACTGTGGAATGCGACAACCGTTTACATTTACTAGGAGACACTCGCCTTTCGGATGAAGACTGAGATTGGTTTGCAATTCCATTTATTTTTATCCTGTATCTCTTAATATAAGGTGACCAGACTTTAACACTGGTAAAGCAGGACACCATTGACCGGCTGGGGGGGGGGGGTGTTCTTGATTAAAAATTTGGTCTATATGGAGCAACAAAAAGTTTCATATAACGCAAAAATAGTATTGTAATATATATTTTTAAATTTCAACATTAGTACAATTTACAAATATAATAAATTAAAAAAATTATATATCGTATTATTTTATCTCTTTGGCATATTTCTCATTTGCTTGAATTTTTTTTAGTATATTGCTGTCGTTATTTAAAAGGCCATAAAATTTTTCACAAGAATTTGTTAAATTATATTTCACACATAAAATGGCTTTCAAAGTCTCAACACTTAGAAGTGATTTTTCTGATTTCCACACTTTATTTACCGTAGATAAAAAGGGGTTCAGTCGTAGCATTAGTTCCTGGTAAAAACAGCGCTTATTCCACAATTTTTAGTGCATTATTGTATGGAACATGGTTTGTTTCAAAATTTGAATTCTAACAACTGATCAACAATGCGAACTTTGATAATCAGTTCTCAATAATCATTTCTGAACAATTATTTGTTATTATTAAAGTTTCACATCGGAAGCGAAACCCTCTACGATAGTTTGGTGGATAAAAAAACTAACCTCCATGTTAGGTGGCTCGAGTCCAAACTTCGACTAGGATTAGACCATCGTTATGTAGCTCTCGACCGTTGATAAGAGCAACAATGAATCTTTAAAGAGCCTCTAGCCGATAAGCACCCCCAAAAAATCAGCATCGATGAATAATTGTAATAAAATTAACTAAAATACACTCATGGACAAAAAAATTAGTGCACCAAGAAGGAGTCAAAATGAAACGAAATTTTAGATAAGTAATGACTACTTTGATATAAGTAAATGATAAGAAAATCAAAGAAAAAGGATAATTTATTTCAGAGAAAAAGGCAAAAGAACGGAGGAGTTAATACTCCGTTTGACCCCCTCTAGCGCGAATGCACGATGCGATACGATCGGGCATTGAGTCATACAAGTTCTGTATGATGTCTTGAGACATTTCGTTCCATATTTGCTGAAATCTTGCCTCTAGTTCGTTCAATCTCGTGGGATGCCCAACTCGTCGTCCCAAATGATCCCAGATATGCTCGATTGGAGACAAATCTGGGGATCGGGCAGGCCAAGGAAGGTTAGTAACAGTGCGGAGACAGTCTTGTGACACCCTTGCCGTATGAGGCCGAGCATTGTCTTGTAGAAAAATGCCTCCTGGGAGCCGTTGCATGAGTGGCAACACATGTGGTTGCAGGATTTCATGAACATACCGCTGGGCTGTCATGGTGCCACGGAACAATACTAGGGGTGACCGTGTATTGTAGACAATGGCACCCCATACCATCACACCAGCTGTGGGAGCGATGTGTCGCTGTACAGAAAAGGCAGGATTGAAGTGTTCACCACGGGCTCTCCACACACGAACACGATTGTCATCACTGCCGAGATTGAATCTGGATTCGTCGCTAAAGACGACCTGGTTCCATTTCGCTGCAGTCCAGTTTCCTCGTGAGCGGCAAAACTCCAAACGGAGGCGTCGATGGGTGGGCGTCAAGGGCAGCACACGTATTGGGCGCCGCGATACCAACTTTCCTTCAGCCAGGCGCCTTCGTATGGTTCGAGAAGACACAGAGGCCCCTAGTGAAGGTGCTACCTGTGCCTGGATGGCGGCCGATGAAGCAGTTGGCTGTACGCGTGCATTTCTTACGATGTGGCGGTCTTCTCGACGACTGGTCTGTCGAGGGCGTCCTGAGCCTGGTCTTCATGTACATGACATCTCTCGGGTCCACTGGTCCCACACCTCCTCACAACACAATCAGAGCGGCCTAATTGACGAGCTACTCGCCTAGCTGACCACCCAGCTTCCATCATCCCGACGATTCTCCCCCTCTCAAACTGCGACAACTGCTTATATTGTCTTCGAACACGGCGTAATGGCATGTCTATCTCAGCTCGTCCTTTGTAAATGATTCAGCACACTCCAACAAGCTTTGGTTACCTGTTTTATACTCCACAGAGTACGATGTTCAACGCCCTCTACTGGCTATACGTAATGCGCAATCACGCTGCATTTCAAATCATTTCCATATCTCCCCGACATGTACCTTCATTGCAAGTTTCGTTACGATCCCGCAATTATTTCTTGGTGCGCTAGTTTTTTTGTCTATGAGTGTATTTACTTGTCACCTCAAAAAAGAGGAAAAATGTGAGGCAAATCACTGGATTTAACACTCATGAAATAGCTCATTTACTGGAAATCCGGCCTTGAGGTTCCGATCCTCTATCTGGAACCATGTCTCGACCAGCGTTCTTTGTGTATGTGGCTAATGTCCATGGGGGATGACAACATTACACCCCAGTCCGGTGTACATATGAATATAAGACATAGAAACAGACAAATGATACTATCACAGAAGAATTTTATTGACAGACGATGACACCGGCGATGGACGATGGGTTGCAGCTCCCCTTTCTAGACGGGGTTCCAATTGCAGGCGGAAGACTGACCGGTTCCCCAGAATACATCCAAGTCTTATGCGGGAATCTAACCCACACCCCCGGCGTGGCAGGCTGATGCCTTATCCACTTAGCCACTGGGCGACAGCATTCTTTGTAATGGATATTATAAGGCAGGGGTTCTCAACCTTTCAGGCTCTACGCCCCCCCCCCCTTTGAACACTGATGCGAGGTTACGCCTCCCCACCACCACCACCATATGTGATCAATACAAGTATAGTACAATCGGAATTTGAAACTGAAGTTGGTTATTAAATGAAAATATAGAATAGATAATTTCATACACAAAATTTATTACTACTCATATCTTAATTTGGAACATATTATTATTAGAACATATGAAATCAAAGAATTATAAACACATCAAATAAATTTGAGGTAATCAAGGATCTAGGTGAGGTTGGCATGTAATACCAGTCACTTTCACAACATTAATGAGGGGGCTGGCACTATTTGTCCTTGACAAGTTTTTGAATATTAGGTTGTAACTGTCACAAAGCACACCTCAGATCACTTTCAACATCCAGACGTACGAAAAATATCGTATTTTTACAATTACGAAAACTATCGTGTACGACAATTATTGTGTTCGTGTTCGTATGTCGAAAATACGTTACGGTTACATTGTGACCGCAAAATTGAGTACAATAAATGACAGTTAGTTTTACTTTTTATTTTACTTTCTTTTTAACTCATGCCTCCTTTGAAATTCTTCTACGCCCCCCTAGGGGGACGCGCCCCTCAGGTTGAGAACCGCTGTTATAAGGGATAACAATTATTTTGGTTAAAATGCCTGTTTCTACTATCAAATCGTAAAAAATCGGCTTAGTTAATCGCTTTATTCACTATGTTATAGTAATGCATTTCGATGTGTTTGTTACTGCTTCTTGTTGTCATACAGCGTAAGTTTATTTTAATCTATGCTTTAAAACAGGTAAAATAAATATTTAGCTTCGGAATGTCTAATTGAAATTTAATATCGCTATGGAAGTCCAATTAAATTCTAAAACTTTCATTAGCTTATTCTTAAAAATCCTATGTGACAATTTAATAAATCTTTTTTGTAGGCTAATTAAATAGCGGTATCTAATTATTTGGAAATCACCATATTTTTTCTGTATCTTAATACTATTTACTCGGTCTCAGCCGGGTACTGTTGCATGACATTATATTAGGGTACTAGTTCTATTAGAACTTGTCAGTTTTGATGGAATTCACAGGTGCTTAGTACAGTATTCTAGGACTCCCTTGTCAAACCCCTAATTTAGTGAATTCAATCACTGAGTATAATGAACTTCTCATGCAAAACGTCAAAATGATAGTTCACATTGGATTTGCACGTTATATGACAACCGACATTCAGGAAAACACTGACAGTTCTTTTTCAAATTATTGTCTAACCTAGGAATTCAAATACATTATAACCTGCGATAGAAGACGAATCACATTAATGTTAATTTTTTTCTACAAGAATTTTTTTTTGTACTCTTGTCCAAGCAAAATCATGAATAAAATCACTATTATTTATCAAAAACGCAATTTGAGGATTTTTGAAATCAAAGATATCGAAATAGGTATTCTTTAACTTTCAAGGTATCCCTCGGTCAAACTTCATGCGTTTTGTTTGTTTTATGTTTAGTGAAATTAAATAGAATATAGAAAATAATATTTTAATGTACTCTTCTTATACAAGTCATTTATATTAACTTTTGACAGTTTTAGGGTTTTTACTCTTTAGGAGGTTGTTTTCTATCGTAAAAATGTTTCTTTGCCGATTCGAGGCATTTGTTAATGAAGACATTCACACTTTAAGAGACAACCCTAGTGAATATAGGTATAGCTGTGTTCTATACCTATTGGATTCTCTCATCTCAATGTTAAATTACGGAGAAAATGTCTCTACTATTTACAGCTACATAAATTCTGATAATCCAATGAAAATGGTATTTTCAGATAGCCTGAACTTTTCTGTACCTTGCAACAGGATTCATTTGTTTAAAGTTCTTCCACCAAATGAATTTAGGAGCGTTTAAAATGCACTATACTGGATTTTCCCCGAATAATTTATATTTTAAAATATTATTTGCATTTTTTTTCAAAAACGAAAAATGCCCCATGGCATAAAATTTCTATCTCTACTACGGAGTAAAATTTTAAAAAAAATCTTCTAATCCAAGTCGGCAATCCTTGGACCAATAGGTTTACACTGAGGTGAGTCTGTGAACATTTGTTTCATTGTCCTGCATTGACTAAACGTTCTCTTGAGGATCGTTACTCGAAGGCCAGTGAACTTTTGGATTCATAGACTATTTGCTGCAGCCTTTTTCATTTTTTTAGTTTTTTTGTGTTGTGCTTTTTCTGGCTGTAGTTGTCTTTTAATCTGTGCGATTGAAAATAAAATAAAAACACAGAGGGGAGCGAATGCAACAGGGTTAGTATATAGCAGCCCTAATCACGATAAACGTTGGTTCCTTTCAATGGAAACGCCGTAATGGTAAATCAACACCATTCCCTTGTTTCACTTCAATTTTGATCGAGCAACCTCCGGAGCCGACATCTGGGGGGATCGTACCTTCTTCCACCCTTTCTGACTTCATAAAACGACCTTCCATTCGACGGATTGAACGTGCCCATATCCGGGCTAGACAAGAAGGTATTTAATGATGTTCATCGAGATTCGAACTGAGCAGCCCAGGCCCAAACTCAACGCACATCGGCTACGTCGCTAGTAGGATAACTCGTGTCTCATAGTCTAAAAGTATAACCTTCTAGAAATTAAATGTTAAGTGAAATAATATATAGTCTCCAAGGCACAAGAAAAAGCTAAATAAAATCTATCATTTTACGTTTTACCAATTATTACCGATAATTCATGTAATGGTTCCTAAATTTATTCGTCTGCATTATCTCCAAGAGAAAACTTAAATCAAGTTTTTAAAAAAAAATATTGGTTAGTTTTCTTAACTTTGTTTCTGATAAACAATCTAACATTAGTTTGCAAAAGTAATTTATCAAATTTATAATTAGTGTTTCTGGCTTCTAATATAGCTAGTCAACACTGAATTTGCGTTTTGCCATTTTGCATTCGAAACATATTATATCCCTTTATAACTTTCCACACCACTGTTATACATAAATCTGTTATAGCTACATTTGTTATAACTTCATTATCACGGGCATACGTATCGAATTTCATTGAAATTTCATTAGGGCATAGTTTGTCATATCCCGTAACATCATAAATCATGCTTTCAGTGCCGTATTATGAATGCTAAACAGCAATTCATTCCATAATTGACAGAAAAATTAATTCATCTTAGCTTCTACACCATATAATTATCTAAAATCAGACTCCGATATTTTGTTACTGCAGATATTGTTGTTTTACCATAATTAAATTACTAGTTATAATAATAATAGTTTTTATTACGGACACAAACTTTCAGAAACAAAAACAAAGCAATTAAAACAAGAGCAAAATTCGTTTAAGAGGATAAAATAAGATGTTTTGAATAAAAACTGATAAAGCCCTAATTTTTGTAACTTCGTAATATATTTATCATTGATAGCTTAAAATTCTTTCAGAAATTGTTTTCCCTTGACATTGAAGTGGACTCTAAATACTTAAGTAAATTTCATAATCAAAATGAAAATTTTGGGGATTTTAAAAATTGAAAAAATATATTTTTAAATTTCATGGATTTATATAAAAAACTAATGTTTCAAAGTTAAAATCTGATACGCATTGAATTAGTAAATATGAAATTTTTTTTTCTAAAATCTTAATTGCATATGCTACCGACATAATAAACTTTTAAAAACGGAATTATCGTGACATTTCTTATAATGTATCGATTTTGAAAATTATCCTCAGAAAATATTTATAAATATTTTGAAAATTTTATCCAAAAAAGAAAATGCATAATGGCAAAGTATGAAATTTTTAAAAATGTGGATAATTTTGTATAAAGAATTTTCATTTTTATTTCTTGTCAGTTACTGACGGTATCAGGATGAATAGGGTACCAGCTGAAGAGTTTGAATTCTGCGGATGATCAAAGTTTTTAGGTATTCGGAACTGCCCTTAAACTTGTAATCTCGGCTTGATAATGGTAGTAAACCAAGCTTTTACCTGTATGATAGCGCTGTATGGTACAATTACGTCTCCTTTAAACAAATCTTCGTACTGTTTTATCAATGATAAAAAAAAACATCACCCTACAAGCTTTCTTGGGGTAAGTTCGTGCACAGTTAATGATGCATTCATTTAAAAATAAAATTCAGAAATTCCATGACATCCTATTTCTGTTTCTAATGTAGAGCTTTTACATCTTCAATTTTCAATGGTCAAAATGTCAAGGCATGTCATATGAATTTTAGTAATCCACGTAAAAAAAGTAATTTTTGATTCTAATGCCGAAGCACTTGTCGTGAGACATTCGCCTTTTGATATTAAAGTCTTGCTGCATACTTTATTATGATAGCACCGTTTAGGTGAACTAGCATTGATCCCTATGAAGGGACAACATGGTAATGACCAAGCCTTATTCGGGATATGAATCCAAGCTCACGACGATAAGCCACAAAGCTGACGCATTTTCATAATAAAATCTATGGATATAAATCTCATGTCTAACAGATGTTACTCGCTCTTGTCTATCCTTTAGTTATATTTAATCGACGTCAGTGTATTTCCCTACTATAGAAGTCGTTCTTCTTCTCTTTGTTCCTATATAGCTTTGAACTAGTAACACGTAAAATGCATAGTTCATTAAAACCATTCTCCTAAACTTGTAGTTTTATTTGGTAGATCTATATTACAATCATTGAAACAACTATTATGATTGCTTATTCGACTCATAATTACAGCTGTTTACGTTTTTAATTCCATAATAAAAGCCAAACAATATTGAACAGCAACCTTCGTAACGGTATTATTAACATAACCTTCCCTAGGCCTTAAAATTAAACGGCATGAAAGTAACGCGAAATTTTGTACAGGCAAAAATTATAATTTATACAAAACTCACATTTTTTCGGCCCTTAGTTTGCAGAGCCTTAAGTCCCATACAAGGAAGCGGAGACTTAGTGAACTTAATTTGTATATTGTGGAAATTTTTATCACGAGCTGAACCATGACCATATATAATGTGTAAACATTTTGATATCTAGCAATGAAGGTCTTAATACAGCTCTGGATAAGACAAAACTGACCTCCTCCCGGACCCCTGTAAAACACTAACATACCTGTAAGATATAAAGAGTATCTCAAAACCCTGTTTAGAAAGAAATGTTGGCCGGAAATTAAAGGAAATTGATAAAAATAAAACTTCTAAACCCTTGACTGCGGCTTCAAAAGGAAAATAAAAAAATATTTCCTGTATACCAGGCAAAATACATCGCTTAGAATTTATCTGAAACCGTGTATCAAAATATAAACTTTAGAGACTAGTGAAATACTTTCTGCAATTAATTATTAATTTTTATAATGTTTAAAATTTGATTCCCTAAGCATCCTTTAACTATTTTGTCATAATATCAATTTTTAGATAATCAATTTCAATATACTTCAAGCATGAAACACCCACTTTGTTTGCCTTCATTAATCTCCCAAGTCATAAATTCTGTCGTATTTCCTTAGGAATCGTAGTCTACAGTTTTGATTCGACTAGTGAGTTTTCGAGTTGAATACTACATTGTCTTTATTGTTATAAAAACAATAATATTAATTAATTCTCAAGGAAGTATTAAATTAAATCTTGTCCATCATTCATACTTTTTTCATTAATTAACAAAATGATATCAATACTTGTATTTTAGTTTTTAGTTTTTTCATCAATACAAAATCACCTTAAAAAGTCAATCAAAACGATCAAAAAGAAGTTTTTCCGTGATAAAGAGTTGACTATACCAAGCTTTTGCCTCCTTTTATGCTCAAAATCTCTCATACGAAAGAAACTGATACTCTCTAAGATATATTTCTTATACCTAGAAACTACTAAGTATACGTAAGAAATTTTCCCGCTTCCAATCTTGATTATCACGCCCTCAAGGCATAATTTGATCTTCCTGAAATGATCACTCTATTTGCCCCGCTGTATATTCGACCTTTGGTCCAAATCCCACAGCTTTTCTCTTAAGCACCAATATAATGTCCGAGACTGAGCCGCACATTGTCCTTCAATCCAGAGACAGCGCTGCCAACTACATCATTAAGTTATGTCATGAACACTCTTAATGAACCTCATAATTTTAAGCTTAATCCATACATATAAATCTATCGACCTCTCTGTATATAAATACACATACAACTAGAATATATGTACACATAGTTATAAAAATCTGTGTGTGTACATATATATATATACACTGTTGGCCACTGTAAATGCAACACTCTGAAGGGAACATGCAAATAACATGAAATTTACAACAAGCATTAGCGGAGGTGAGATATGCAAATGATTAGAATTTCAGCGCAGACGCACATCACGCGCGCCTGTGGCGCCACTTCAAAGCGCTACTTAAGGCTTGGAGATTTCGACAATTTCAAGCTCAGCAATTGTGTTTTTCTTGTGGTTTTTAAAAAAAAAACGATCAATTATGCCTCGTCGAAAACAGCGATCATCTTTTGATCAAGTATCCGAGTTCGACAGATGAAGGATAGTGGCCTACCGAGATTGTGGATTATCTTTCAGGGAAATCGGTAGTCGTGTTGGACGAAACCAAACAACTGTAATGCGGATATGTGATCGTTGGATGCAGGAAGGTACGACGGACCGGCGTGTTCGATCGCATCCACCTCAGCGCACCACTTCACGTGATGACAGGCAAATTGTGCGCATGGCAGTGACGGATCGCTCAGTCACATCACGAACCATAGCACAACACATGCAGTCTGTAGCGCATCATCCAGTGTCTGCGCGTACCATTCGACGCCGTTTACAGCAGAGTGGTCTGTCCGCAAGACGTCCATTACTTTGTCTACCCTTGACGCAGAACCACAGACGTCTCCGCCGCCAATGGTGCGATGACAGAAGGATGTGGACGGCAGAATGGAATGAAATTGTCTTTACTGACGAGTCACGCTTCTGTCTGCAACACCACGATGGTCGCATTCGAGTCTGGAGACACCGTGAAGAGTGGATGCTGAACAGTTGCGTTATGCACCGCCACTCTGGTCCTGCAACGGGTATTATGGTATGGGGCGGTATTGGATATCACTCTCGCACACCTCTAGTACGCATTGCTGGTACTTTAAACAGCCAGCGCTACATCTCCGAGGTGTTGGAGCCAGTTGTCCTTCCTTACCTTCAGGGCTTGCCCACAGCCATATTTCAACAGGATAATGCGCGACCACACGTGGCACGCATTGTCCAACGGTTCTTCGTCAATCGCCAGATTGAATTGCTTCCCTGGCCGCCTCGCTCTCCGGATCTTTCACCGATAGAAAACATGTGGTCCATGGTTGCTCTGCGATTGACCCAGATTCCATCCCCAGCTGCCACAGCAGATAAACTTTGGCAACGCGTGGAAGCTGCTTGGTCTGCAGTACCCCAAGAACTCATACAAAGTCTCTTTGAATCAATGCCGAGGCGTGTGGCAGCGGTGATCTCCAACAATGGCGGCTACTCTGGCTACTGATTTTGGCAGGAACCACACTTCACAGAAGTCTAAAAATTTAATCATTTGATACTTGGTCAACATGTTATCTACAAAATAAATTTTGTTGTGATATCTCTTGTCTTTCCTGGTGTTGCAATTTTGGTGGCCAGCAGTGTATATATATATATATATATTTATTTATTTATTTATTTATTTATTTATTTATATATATATATATATATATATATATGTGTATGTGTGTGTGTGTGAGTATACACACTCATATATCTGTGTGCGAGCGGGCATGTATTAACGGATAAGATAAATATCGAAAGAAAGATAGAGGCCCTTTCTCAGGGTGTATAGCATGACTTGAAAACTACAAAGGGCTGTACAATATGAAGATTAAAAATCTGTATATACAAGGTGCGCCCATAGAGTAACCGGGCACTTTTTATGAATAAGAAAAATATTACTCACCTTCAAATAAATTTATCTCCTTCAAAATAATCACCAAAGGAGTCTATACAATTTTTTCAACGTTTCTTCAAGTCATCAAAACACTGTGTATAGGCTTTGGAACTAACCTTTTCCAAAATACGCGTAACATTTGATTTAATACCCGAGACATTTTCAAATCTCTGTCCTTTCATGGCCATCTTAAGCTTCGGAAAAGGGAAAAAATCAGCTGGCGATCAGTCGGGAGAATATGGCGGGTGATTTATCACTGAAATTGAATGCTTAGCAAGATATCGTTGCACAGAAATTGCTGTATGGGGCCAAGCATTATCGTGTAAAAGAAACCATTGCCCAGAAACAAACAGTTCCTTCCTAACTCGCCTTATCCTGTTTCTTAATCAAAAAAGCACCTGCTTGTAAAAATACTGATTAGTTGATTTTCAGGAACAAATTAGTGGTGAATAAGTTTGCAATAAAAAAATGTAATCAGCATCACCTTAGTCTTTGATTGTGACAATAGTGTTTTTCTGTATGAGAGAAGACGGTCCTTTCTACTGTACACTTTTTCTTTGTGTTTCAGGGTCGTATTGTAGACACCATGTTTCATCTCCTGCTACAATACACTTTAAGAAATTGTTATCCTGTTGCACAGTTGTCAGCAAATCTTCACGGCAAGCTTTTCTGTCTTCTTTTTGCTGTTCTGTCAAAATCCGAGACACAAATCGAGCACAAACTTTTTTCATTTTCAGATTTTCAATTAAAATTAATCTACAGCTTTATTTGCTTATCCCAAGCATGTCTGAAAGTTGCTGAGTTGTTACACGTCTGTCACCTTTTGCCAAAGAACGAATTTTCTCCCCATTTTCCTCATTTTTTGAGTTGAAGGGCGCCCTGTTTTTGGTTCATCTTCAATGCTTTCTCGCCCATATTTAAAGCGGTTATACCACTCATACACTTGTGTTCTTGATAACGATGCATCACTATATACTGTTCGAATCATCTCTAAAGTTTTGGTAGCATATTTACCTAATTTGTAGCAACATTTTATGTTACAACGTTGTTCCGTTTCGAAGCAAATTTGCTTGTACAATACGTTCTCAGTAAAGGCAAATTACTACGGTGCTTTGATATGTAAACGACTAAATAACCATTTTAAACTGGCTTTAACAAGAGTTGAGATGTCACTCTTTCTAGCGTGGCGATTATTCTTTCTTTTTTTATTTTATCGTTTGATCTTTTAATTTGTTCTGTTTCTTTATGGGCGAACTATATATACATCTATGTGTTTGGGTGTGTTTGTGTTTCTTAAATTCATTCGAATGGTACTCCTTTAAAATGAATTTCACCAGCGTACTTGGAATGTTTCATCTTTTTTATCATCTTCTCCATCACGAAGTGAATGAGTACACTGGAGAGAATGTAATACCAAAAGACGAAAAACTCGAATTTTACTCTGAACATCCCGAATTGACCATCCACCGCACCATTTACGTTATAAAAGAGCTCGCAATAGTCATAGACCTAGACAAAACCTCGCTCTATGATTGAAGGATACTTTAGAAATGCTAATCTGTACCATTGCGACTTTTCTTGTTGACTGTGAACCATGCAATTATGTCGCCGTCAAGAAATCATAATTTTTTGCCACAAAAAGATGAAAACGCATAGCTGTTTCCTTAGATACGTAATTTACTGCAATTTGTGAATCACAAATAACAATTTACACCGCTTTCATTTAAACCGCTTCAATGGACCCTAGCACATGCCAATACTGAAGGAAATGAGCGTTCATACTCGCTGGCCAAGGAAGAACGGAACTTGGCCCAGGCCTCTTCCTCCACACGTTAACGCTGTAGCCAGGTGCAGATTATTCAAATAGTCAATAAAGAAACCACTAGTTTTGGACTTTAACCGTCCCAGAACAATTGCCTCTACAATATCTAGATTAAGAACTAAATACCTTAAGGGTACGAAAATCTACCCTAACGGCGCAAGATACCTGCCAATTGTAGAAATTGTCCAGAAACCAACTTTCATCATATTACATCCTTGACTGTCCATCTTTGACCACGCAAGAACTCCTCTACCGCCCACAGGCACCTGATCTAGCGGCTGCTGTTATCCAGGCATTTGGTTCCATTTAAAACTTTTACTTCTTCACTAATCGTAGACACGACAACAACAACAACCGCAATAAGATATATTTCTGGAGGATTTTTGAATACACCAGACTGAGACACCTATAACAAAGGCGAAAATAATGGTCCAAAAGCTCTGGAGATATGTTTTTATTATTTGGATTAACTACCTCTAGTATTTACAAGGAATTTTACCTACTCTTACATAATTTGAAACACCCACCGTAGCTCTCTCTGAACCCCCCAATCCAACCCACCAGCTTACTTCATTTTATGGCACTTAATATGCGCCAATTTGTGTAACATATCAGTGATATTATCGTTCAGGAATTAGATTAGCGCTCCACTCGTGTAATCTGCTAATGCAACCTATGTTTGTTTATTTTTGTGAGTCTATATGGGGTCTTCCAATATTAACAGGACTTTATGTTCTGCATTTATGTGCGTTTCACCGTGGTGAATAATAGATGAGTGTTTCCTAAACAGATATGAATTCATGTTGTCGGAAAATTGGAATTGCTGTAATGAGGATTTCGTTTGACAACTTGATGCTAAATCACGTAATTCTCCTTCCAGTAATTAGTCGATAAATAACTTGTGAACAGGTACAGACAATCAACAGTACATTTTCTGTACATAAATATATTCATATACATAATTACGTATTGAAACTAGTTTAACTTACAAACAGAGTTAAGATATAAATTGAATGCCCTTTATATAATGTAATATATATATATATATATATATATATATATATATATATATATATATATATATATATATATATATATAGATAGATAGATAGATAGATAGATAGATAGATAGATATACGTATATGCATTAGCACAGAAAGAGAGGGAGATATGCACAGTTATTTTAAAGTTGTTTTCTAATTTCCCTTTCCTTACAGATATTTTCCAATCTTTAAGGAAATTTGCTAATGCTCGCTTATTTCATATTTCGAATTCGAGAATAAAACTTTTTATCATTTAGGAGAGACTGAACATTTAAAATTACGTTTTCTATGGATGAAAGTAAAATGTGACTATATGTTTTAAACTTCCAGTTTCAGAGCAATGAATGTAGTTCTTACAAAATGAAAGCTATAAATTTATAATTTTACAGACGAAGATTTTTGATCGGTTAACTATAACATTTTTTAAAATTTCTAGCCGCATAAAACCACTTTTAACTGATTTTTACATTATAAGCAAGATTTTCGCAATTTTTTAAAGATTTATTATAGATAGAAACATTAAAAATTATTTTATTCTCGGTTAATAAAGGAATTCCTTTAATGTAAAAATGCTTCTACTAATACGATCGTTCTTGAACGTCAGGATATTGGTAGAGTTGTATTTAAACATGAAAAAAATAATGCTTTCTGCTTAGAGACTTCCTTAACCCACACAATAAAAAAATCAAGTGAGGATTTCAAACACATCGTTATTAGATCCCGCCACTTTAGTTTATTACTAAGGTTTACCTTGTCCCGAGGAAATCCTAGAATTATTTTGAGCCTTCAATGCAATTATATTACATTACCCCAGAGACCCTTAGTTGTATTTTGTTTTTTTTTAATTTACTAGTCAGGATTTTATTAAATCTTTCTTAAAATATATTCCGAATGAAAGTTGCTTTATATTATCTTTGGAGATTAACACAATGATTAGCAACCAGTCTAAGTTGTTCTGTTATTGAAGGGTAAAAATGACGGATATTTTCATGGTGGAGGTAATTTCAATATAAAATTAAGTACTCAATTTTTTATACTTAAGACCGTGATATATATATAGTATATATATACATACATATATACATATATATATATATATATATATATATCCTCAAAACGAGCGTCTGCCTCATTGGAAATTTAAAATATAATAAAGAATTTAAATTTTTAAAAAAATTGCTCCCAATGACAGGACAGCAAACTGGCATCCATGTCACTGTGGATGACCTGAAACCTTCGAACCCTACTCCATAATGCTGAAGCAAACCGCTTTTCGACGTGTGACACATTTGAGATTGTTATTATAATAAGATATATCCAAACCCCATTTTAAGTCCAGCTATGCTACCGCATCGTGGCAGAATTGTGGCACTGGACTGAATGCGCAAATTACGTCGGGAATATATCTCCTGATAGGGCCATCTCATGCTTGAAGGCTATTGCGTCATTTCCAGCTAAAGCTAGCAGGCACTTTGAGCTATTTCACTCTTCTACTTTCGGGTGCTCCTGGTCCTTGGCCAGCAGAAGCTGTCCCCCTTACCCTACCATCCATGAAACTTCCTAACTTGCTTAAATTTATCTAGGGAGGACTTTATTACCAATCTTGCCTCTTAATGAACCTCCTGAGAATTTATGGGCTAGAAGCATCAACAACAACAAATATATCCAAAAATCCAAATTAAATATAAGCCCTTAGTTAAGAAATTTAGGTCTTTTCTTACGGAAAGATTGGCTTAGTTTATCTTCTGAAAATTAAAGCTATTATATTTGACAAATGTGACCGATGATGATCACAAGATAATTCTAAATTATGAAATAAATTACGTGATGGTAAAATTTATTGACTATTTTGTCCATTACCTGTTATTTATATTTGGAAGGTTTATTGAATATCGATAGAAAGATATTATTAAATTTCCCTCTTTTTTAAGTGAAAAATTTCGCAGGTGAGTACAGTGATTTTATTAATCTGAATTTAACATAGATTTGAGAATCCTTTTTTGACTGTTATAATTATTTTATTGTGACAGGGAAGTTAAAACGAAGATTTATTTTGAAATGATCACCGCTATATGACCCATTTTAAAAAAATTCAAAAAATGATTTTTCAATATTACAGTTCTAGAACGCAATTACTTTAATACAACAACATTGAAGAATGAACAAAACTGACATAGTTCTTGAAGGTAAATTAACTTAAACTAAAATCATTTAACAATGAGCAATATTGATATAATTCCTGAAGAAAAATTAACTGAAACTAAAATTAAATCGTAATGACTTTACCGTGTGTGCATGTGTAAGTATTCATCCATTAATACTACCAGACATACATATGTAAAAATGTCTCAGAATTAATGTTATAGCTGAGCACGAGACTACTTATATTTTTCACACACCAGACATTTTTTTAAAATTCAAGCAAAAAACTGAATTAAGTTCTTTTATTGGTTTAATAGCAATGAATAACGTGATTTCTTACTTTCGACTTTTCCCCCAGTTTATTTAAAAATCAGAATGTTGGAATTAATGCTGTTTCCTTTAAATAAAAATTGAAGGAGTACTTTAAATTTCAATGAAGCAAAAAAAATTAAACATCAGGTCTCAGAAACTAACTATCGGAAATGATTTGCTTGAGGCTAAAAGTACTTAGGAAAAGTGTTTTAATGAAAGCATGTACAAGAGAAAAAAGAGGGAAAAAATATGTTTAAATTTTTAGCATTCTGCGAGCAGAAACTGTTTTAGCTTAGTTTTAAAAGCAGCTACGGAATATTAAGGAATCTTTTTATTTCTTGCTTTATGCTTTATGATAAAAATCTCAAACATTATTCAAAGAGTAGTACCACATACACATATAAAAGAAAACGAAATTTTTGAATCTACGCTGAAACGTGAATAAGCTAAAGAATGTAGCATTAGAATATTTACATTTTTTCCACTCATATTTAATATCATTGAAATCTTCTAATTAAATTTTTGTGAGTAAAAACAAAATCAGTATCGACTGAATGCGGATAAATATGTTTTTTAAAAACAAATGGCGTTCTCAATGTTTTTAACGGAAAGTTTTAAAATCCATAATTGAGAATTAGCAACGAAAAGATAGCAATAAAATAACTGAAGAATAATAAATGTTTTTTTAAGTACAGGGTTTAAATGAATTAAATCTAATTATGGTTTAAAAAATATTAGTTCCGTAGTGAAAATATCGATCTTTAAATTTCGGTACCTCAATTCTCAATTCAACAGCTGTTTGTTTTCAGTGAGTGTAAAATATGAAGGAATTCGATGAGATAATGACATTATTAGAATGTAATCTGACTGCTTCAGCTAACCCTGTCCGATGTCTAGTAGCCCTCTGATCAGCATTCAGTGGCAAAGACTGTGACATTGACTATGAAATTGACTAAAAACAAGGCATGGTAGCTCAGATATCATTCTATTGTACTGAGAAGCTGACTATTTTGGGTTACAATACTATGCAGGTTGCAATTTCGTTTTGATAGGAGAAAGATCATAAAAAACTTATGGTGTGAGAAAAATTTGTATTGCTGACATCATGTCTAACATACCTAGCGTTGTTAAATCTGAGCCCAAAAGGCATAGTAATTTCACTTAATGTAACGATAAAAGTTAATATTTAGGTAGAGGAAAATTATATAAATGAAAAAGCTATGAGAACAAACGAACAATTGCAAATCTAAAATATTGGACTTCAACTACAATCAATTGTGCCCCGATATTTTGAAATATTTTACATTGAATGCCACACTTTATAAAACAACTTATAGTGAACTCATGATCTCATTAGATATATCTGTTAATGGGAATATGTATTCACACATTGAATGGATTTATCTTTATGAAGGTACGAGTATGTATGTAAACAAATATATATATATATATACACTATCCTACAGTAATGGACCGGACAGAAAAATATGATGGTATAAGGGAAAGAATGCATGCTTTAATAAGAGTATGTCCCCCCCTCATGCTGTGCTGCAATTTCACAAGCACCCTTTCTGAACATACTTTCAACAAGGTTTTAATACATAACTATAGGTGTTTATGTCCATTCCTGCTGCAAGAATGTCGCCAACTCAGCTGTACATTTCGGACGTGGTTCCCTGGTCGTAAGCGTCTCTCTAACTCATCCCACAAATGTTCTAAGGGGTTTAGGTTGGGACTCTAAGCAGGACAGGGAATACGTTTTACATCTTGATGCCACTTCACATATTGATACCCCTGCTTGACAGAGGCTGCAACATGACATGGAGCGTTGTCGTCTTGGAAGTAAAATTCGTTCATTCAATAAAACTGCCAGAGCGCAGGAAGAACATAATTGTCCAAAATGTTCAAGTGGGCGTCTGCGTTCAATTTACCAGGAACAATATCCAAAGGTCCCAGGCCAAACCACAAAAAACACCCTCAAACAAGTACACCATCACCACCGAACTTGAGAGTTGAAACTATGCACTCGGGTAACAGACGTTCGCTTGGCATTCGCCAAACCCAAGCACGCCAATCCGGCTGGAGGAGCGTGTATCGTGACTCAACGCTCCATAAAACAGTTTTCCAGAGGTCCACAGTCCAGTTGTGACGCTGCAAACACCAAGCGGGTCTGCCGGCTTTGTTGGATGGTGTGATGTTTGGTTTGTGTGCGGCAACACATCCTTGGCTATTGAAGGCATACAGCTCTTTTCGCAAAGTATTGGGCTGCATCGTAACCCGCGCTGCTTGTTGAAACTCACAGTTGATGATTTGGCGGGGTTTCTTGCAGTTTTTACTTCCTTTCCAATATTGTAGGGTAGTGTATTTATTAATATATATATCTTTTCATATATGTACGTACGTATGTATATGCGTGTTAGGCATAATATATACCATAGGTGTGTGTGCGCAAACCTTTAAATAATTTTGATGATTAACTTTTAGGGTGATATTTTGAGGGTATAGTTATGAACTCAGAAATAATTGATAGATAATCCTCCAGAGCAAAATATTTTTAAAAATATTTCCCGTCACCCAGATAATCGTTATTCATGGAAAGACATTTTACCTCCTAACATTTGTGCATTGAGACTAAGTACACTAGCTTCCAATGTTATCTACAAAGGGAGACAAGACAGGTAATTATGGTTAAGATACTCTGACTTGCTTATTTATCGTACTGTCATGTGGTACTATATGCAAAGGAGACTCGTTTTAATGTATCAATTTTTAAGATTATTTAGGATAACATTTACAGTGTGTTTCTTCTTTTATTATGGAATGCGATTCTTGCATTTCAGCTTATCTGTACACAAACCATCTCATCCTCTAAATCGTTTATTTAAGATGCATTATTAGTTCTTATATATTATCGCCGAACAGATTTCAGTTACACATTGACCATAATCTCCTGATTTCTTTTTGCATTGCTAATTTTTGTGCCATATTTTTTTAATGTGAATCAAAACTATGTGTAGCAAACTTATTAGCCTTTCTAGAATAACCTCAAGTGGTAGTTCCCATAGTATCCTCGACTAGAGTACCCTAAATGTGGCTGAGGCCAAATTTGCTCCCTTTTATAGTTTGCAGGTCGTTTAAAGACCTTAATGGAGGCAAAACTTCGATGGTCAAAAATGATGTCCTAATATTCATGATGACTATTTGAAAGATATACAGCAAAAGACTCTCCAAAATGGAGTTCTAAAATATCTGATTACATATCACTAAATGTATTCATTTAAAACAATTAACGATTGAAATTGTAAACAAATGTAACACATTAATTTATTAATATTGAAACGATTTCGCATCAGTGTGCCACCATGTATAGTAAGCATCATTGAGGAAGTTTACTTTGTCTATGACAAAGAAAATATTGCATGTTTCACTAACCTACCCAAACCAACACCTGTTTCATGTGACTTTCGGTTTCCCACTTATGATCCAAGCAGCGAAGATATGAATTTGAATATTTTCCTTCTATCTTTTGAATATTATAATATAACTTTCAGGCTTTCATGTCCATTAAAGAACTAAACGGAAGCAAGACCTCGAGTGTCAAAGATAATGATTTAATTTTCCCGAGGGGTACGCAGAAAGTAAACAACAAACGTCTTTCAAAAATGAACACCACACAGTTGGTATAGTGGGTAGTGTGCTACTCTTCCATGCTGTGGGCTTAGGTTCAAATCCTAAATAAGGCATGGTCGGTATCGCGATGTCCCTTCATAGGGAGCAACGCCGGCTCGCCTTAAATGGTGATCCTGAGTTCAAAAAGAAGTAGTCAGCTAGACTTCAAGGGCCAATTCAAAAGATACCCACCATCAAGAAGACAAATGCATCCGCATTGGAAAACAAATGAAAAAATAACTTTCCAAAATGAAGTGCTACAAATTCTGATTACACGTCAATATTTAAAATAATAAATACTTGAAATTTTTAGCAAATGTGACATATTCTTTAAATTATATTCAAATGTTTTCATACCAGTGCATCACCATGCATAGCAAACTTCATTAATGTAATCTATGATGTCTCAAAAAAGTAAAAATTGCGTGTTACACTACCCTACCCAAAAGGAATCCTGTTTCATGTGACTTTCCTCTTCTCCCCTATGATCCAAGCAACGTAGATATGAATATTTTACTTCTGATACAATCATGCGGTGAGATATGGGAAGAGATTCCTTAGACCTATTAAAAGAAGGAATTGTAACGTTTATTTGTAGACGAATAAAAAATGTTGAACAGGGGCACCCAAATGAACGATATCCGTTTTAGTAAATACTATTTATAAATTAATTTTGTAAAATTCGCTCATTTATTACAAAAATTGGTCTTAGCCTTTCAATATGCTTTTGTAGTTACTAGAACATCCCAGATATTCCTTAAAATAAATGTTCAAAGTGTTTACGCCAATTGTCACCCAAGTTCACATTTAAATGTGTCAGATACTTTCTTTAGATATTTTAAAAATCATAATGTTTTCTGTCATGGTGTAAGCTGTGGGTATTTAATTCATTTATGTCCTTCTCTTTAAAACAAATCTATTTAAAATAAAAAAATAGTTCCAAATTACTTCTTTAAAATTCAGTATTAAAAAAAATCAACACTTGGATTATTTCTGAATTAATTACATATGTTCGAGAAAAGAAAATACTTTAAATTTTAATTTTTATTACTTCTGAAAAAAGTAGAAATATTTAAAAACATCATATTTTGGTGATTCTGCAAAATTTCTTTCAATAAAAGATAAGATTTGGTCACATGCTGTTTTATTTTTTTAAATGTTTTGCAAAATCCTCAATACCATTTTAAATGAATTTTATTTAATTTTCCAGCCCTCTAAAGCGACACCCTTGTACTTGAAGAAAAGCATGACAGGAACATAATCCACATAAGCTATGTTTAAGCTCTTTAACCATAATATTGTAGTTGCAATACAAAAAAGCAGAAAATATGAACATTTTCTCAAAGTACAGTACAAAAAAATTATCATATCGAGTGAAAGATATTTAATCCTTCAAAATCTATTCAAAGAATCGGCATAAAATAAAAGCACAAATATCTTTTGAAATTTAGAATTTACTTTATAGTTACGTTTAAAAACTCTCTACTAGAAATTGAAAAAAAATATGCGAAAATGCATGGTTAAATTAGAATGTTTCCCTGCAATTTTTGATTTTACTTTTGGAAATTTATGCGATGTTAAAAATTGAATAGAATCTAATCTTTCCACCCATGATTTTATATTCTAAATATTGAATTTTATGGCGAAAATGAAATTCAAACTCTTAATAAACATTAGTTCAACTGAAGTTTTCATTTCAGTAAAGGAAAACGAGAAATTAAAATTTGAATTGTTTGCTTTTATATCCTATCTCCGTTCGTTAAAGTCATGATGTGTAGTGAAATGACCCGAAATTGAAATCTAAGGAATTTCAGAGTATTAACGTTTCAGCATCATTTATTCATCCTTAATGTACATTAAACCTGCTTAAACGAATTTCTGCGACAACAATTTCGTAATTGCTGAAAATACAATTACAATTTCTGACAACCAAAGTTTTGCATTAGACTTCACTCTTTCTTTTATAAGTGAGCTTTCATTTTAGATAGAATACTTCATAATTATGACAATCTTTATTTTAAACAGGGCCCACATGGACTTTTACAGAGGAGTATAGAGTCCTTAAATTTAGAGTTTCATGTCTTGATTCTAATTACAGAACCGATTATAAAAAGATTATAGTTAATATACAATGAACTCTCTATTTACCAAGGCTGTATTTAAAAAATTGTATGCAGACGTGCATCAGAAAAGAAAAATAATAAAATTTAATTATAAATTATGTGGTAGTCTTAAAGAATTACAGCATAACACATAAACAGTAACAAAATGTTTTTATGATAAATTTAAAAAATCTCTGAGGGTTTTAATATTTTTTCAATCTCTTATTCGAATGACTATGTATCAGTACCCACCGTATACTTATCTTTCATTCGTTACACAAAGTCGTTCTTGTATTATCATATTTTTTTTCTCACGCTCTTGATTTCAGTTGCATGGATAAGCCAGAATGACTCTGTAAAGCATAAAAACATAGGATATTTTTGACAGACAGTTTAGCATAAACAAAAATCTATATTACTGCTATTAATCATTTATATATAAAAAAGAAAGAACATACTACAACTTCCGAAAATACAGAACCAAGAAAAGGAGCAGGGACTTCTGTTCAGTTTACTGAAGCGAACTCATTGCCTTTGAAGAAGGACTTAATCACATACTGTCTGTTTCAGACCCAAAGGTCGTTTGGATTTTGTCCGACAGCCGTTGCTCCATCAAACATCTATCTAATTTGCACAGTGGGGGAGACAAGACTGCTATAGCTATTCTCAACAAACTGAGGCATATCCTGTCTTTTCATGTGAGGTACATCTACAGTGGATCCCTTCTCACGTGGACCTTGCACAGAACGACGGGGCAGACAATTTAGCAAAGGAGGGTGCAGATGAGCCATCGTCCACTTTTCATTCTTTGACGTTTCTTGAACTTTATTCTACTAGGAAAAATCTCGATAGAAAGACATGGATTGTGTCGCCGGAACACTCTTGGTATCGTGTCGATCGTCCTGGAAGATTACCTGGTCTTATTTGCGACAGACCCATTCAGACGGCACTCTCTCGTTTTTTCAGTAGCCATCTGAAGACTCTCACATACAACTGTGGTCGCAAGGCTCGTCCTGCCTGTCGCCGGCACGAGATCTGCAGTTTAGTTGAGTCGAGTGGCAACGCCGATTTTTGGCTTCGAGACAAACACAGTTGAGAGCCGAGAGCCACAATGTGCAGACGTGTGTATCGGTTTGAGATTTACGATCGCCCCACCTTCTAATTTGAGTATATATACATGCTTTGTTTGTGATTCATGGGCGTCCGTCTACGTGTGAAATAAAGTGTATTAAAAGGATTACAAAAGACTCATCTTTCGAAGCTCTTCTTTGAATATATAGAACACTGCCTGCCATAAATGCCATTCGGACTAGGTCTCCCCAGCGCACATTCTATACTGCCTGGGGTTGAATCTCAAAAAACCTTTTTTTCAGATTATCTTCTGGTGTATGGTTTTGTGCGAATGTATAGATTCTTGGATTTGGTCTAGCTGGGGCTAGACGGAGAGATTAGCAACAACAACCATCAACAACAAAAAAATTGCTTACATCTTGTAAGGTATACACAAGATTCGATTCACAAGAATCGAACTTTTGAGTGAATTAATTAATGACGCTGTATGGTATTTATACTAAGCGCGTATGCCGAAATTAGCATATCTAAAGCAGCTTCTTTAATTAATTCACTCAAAAGTTCGATTCTTGTGAATCGAATCTTGTGTATACCTTACAATCTCATATAGGACAAAAAAAAACTATTTAACTGAGCATGATTACATATTCTACCACAATTTTACCCCATTCAATATTTATACTTTTTTCAATACCAATCCAATTTTAAAC
>OU015492.1:41860392-41997892 GCA_907164885.2 Dolomedes plantarius
CCATGTCAGTGCATCTGATCCTTTAGACAACATTTTTCCCAAATTTTCAGTTGTATTTTAATATAACGTGTCGCAAAGGGTTAACTCAGTTTCTCTCGAGCCCAGGTCCGTTCCGACGACTTCTGTAAGCTATGTCCCTTGAAAAGTTTCATAAAAACGAATGAAATTATAGTAGTAAGCTTAAGACGAATTTACTATATGTTCGGCTGACTTTGACCCTTTTTAAACGGCAAAAGTAAAATCTAGTTGTTCTTCCTGCTTTATAAATATGGTTTACGTGGTTACAATATGTAATTCTTTTTTGTTGTAAATTCTCTTTTGTTATCGTTGTCATAAGATTACTTTAAATGCTGCTAGTTTGCTGAAGATGAGATTTTAAAATAGAGTTAGTTTAAGTTACGCCATACAATGACACCATTAAACAATAAGGCAAACATTAGCCAACTTAATATGTTTTACTGTTTCTTCTCTATCAAAGGAATGTAATTATTAAATTTCACATGTTACTTTTTCAATAGTTTCTCAAAATCAAACCAATGGATCAAGCCAATACAAAGAACGTTTTAAATTGTCTCTTCATGCTTGTTTATGATCTTTTTTTTTAGATTTCGACTTCAAATTTTATAAATATAATAGATTTCTTGTGTGATTTAAAAATAAATTGCTTTAGTTTTCATAAAATTCTTCGTTTTTGTAAGAATGGTTTCCTCGTGTTATTGAAATAGCTAATGAAGTCGGAATTCGAGAACCACCGATAGCTGACACGCAACATTTCAAATGTAAAACCCCATTGCACAATATCCTATGAAAATGCATTACGATTTAAACTTTTTTTAGGTGATAAAAGAGAACGTTTCCGATGTCTAACATTTTGCAATTTTCTTTTCTAAAATTGTGTGCCATTAAAATCAGCGTGAAAAAGTTGGGTTGCGGAAAATACAAAATTGTCCCAGTTATTTGAATCCCCTACAAATAAATTTTAATCGTACAGACGAATAAAATTGAAAACAAATGCCCTACCAGATATTAAGCAGGTCAGGTATTATATTTCTATTAAAAAAGAAGTGTTAGGGACTCTTAATTCAGTCGAACAATAAGTACATAAAAAAAACCTAATAGCTCAATCAAGCAACTCAGAAAGCTTCCATATATTTTAATAAAACAAAAGAATGATCCTTCTCCATTTGTAACATAACAAGTTTCAAATGAAGTGTTCATTAATTTTAAAACACAGCTTATCCCCCAAAAAACCTCAAATATTCAAAATGATAATCGAGTCTGTTATTTCATATATAACTCCCATTCCTAACAAACGATGCCAAAATCTTTGTTTAGTTATTCGACTCACAAAGGTATTATTTACGAGTTCTCAACACGAAACGGAATTTTCTTGTTCGGTACAATCTCTTTTTAATTAAGGAACATATTCCACTCACATGCAAGGATCATAAATGATTAATGAATAGGACTGCTGAAAATTCCTCGAACTGAAACGGCGTATAGAATTACATGAAAACAGTGAAAAGGAAAAATCTCATGCATTTCTACGTGATCTGCATTTCAAACACGAATCGGCAGAGAGGTAGAAATCTCACTCACGTTTGGGATGAATACAACGGCCATGTCTCCTGGCTTCCTAGAAGTATTGCACTTGAAAGCATAGAGGGAGAGAATTTTTAAGTACTGACTGAGGATAATTAAAAGTGTCCAGGCGAGAACAAATCAACGGAAAATCAAGAAGACTTACATTTTAATAACAGCTTTTCTTTAATTAAACTAATGGAAAACGCGATTGAGTAGTGCGAATGGAATTAAACTAAATATTGAATATTTTCTATTTCGTTAAAGTGAAAAATAAATAAAACCACTACCATCTGTAAAAATAAAACAGCTATTTCAAATGATGAAAACTTTAAAAATGGTTCCATAAATTCTGCTGTTATAGTGCATAGCATTGTTAAGTCAGTACCTTTTTCTACATAAAATAAATACACTTAACAAAGGTTCTACTTTAAACAGTTCAACAAATGAAAAGTTAAATAGCAAAGCAATTTATTTAAATATATCATGCCAAAATACGTCAAATAACGTATAAATGAGTGCATTGAAAATATCTATGAATATATCTCATCTTTAAATTTGCATGAAGGAATGCTGAAACCTTAAACCTTACCCTACAAATGGCCAAATAGAGTACAGCGGTAATCTGAGAATTAAGAAGTGTAATTTGCTATTACAGTAAAACCTCGTTTATTCGGACTAACTGGTAGCATAGGCAATCGGTACAATCGAAAATCCCGATAATCCGGGAAATATGGGTAATAAGCAAAACAAAATTCTTAACTAAGAAGACATACCATTTATTACGATAAAAAAAACTATGTTTCGCAACGAAATTACACAGTATTGTTAACAAGACATCAAAAAACATGAGTCAATCCATGTCAAAGCCAGTGAAACTCTAGTAAATCTTTCTTAAACTCAGCAAAAGCATTTTATTACCATAATTTATTGTACAATCTATGTTGGAACTGTACATTGATTCAAACTAAAAAGCGAATATTTGGCGTACTTATAGTTACATTCTTGCTATCACAGTTAAAAACTATTATCTAATGTGAACGTTAAATTTTAAAAAAAGTCTACAAATCTGATCCGGATTATCCGGAGATTCGGATCAACGAGGACCGAATAAACGAGATTTACTGCATTTCAAAAATTTATAATAACAGCAGTTTTTTTTTCTTTCTGTAAGAGATTTAATTAAACAGTGCTAAAATCTTGATAGCAAGGAAATTAAAATTTTGTCATGTAGAAGTGTAAGAAATACCGAATAAACCAACAAGCTATTACGGTCAAAGAAGTTTATTAGCAGGAGGCTGGCAGGAAGCAATCCCTCTAATGAACTGCCCTCAGCCTGAGGGAAGTCTCTTATATACAACTTAAGAACTTTCTAGAAATAAGGTAAATTAGCATAACGAATTTACATAATCAGAAAATTTCTCAAGATTTTGAGAAAGCTAACATAAATTAAAATGAAAGTAAAACCAGAAGTTACTGACTGAATTGGAACCGACGACCTGTCGGTCAGAAGTCCAGTGCTTTAACCATTTGTTCCTGCTGCTACTTGCAGTTACCTTCCTAATGTAGCAATATTGCTGTATAACAACTAATAGACACACATTTATTGATCTGTGGTTTACATTAATTAATGAGAAACTTCTGAAAATAGCTTATGTACGAGTTTCCAGATTCACAAAAAAAAGAGTTCTAGAGGATATTCGACAGCCTAAATGCAATGAAACTTATGCAGTGAATCTATGCGGCCTCGTATTTACACGCATGAAGTCTATGTTGCGCATAGTAACATCTTTTTGCTTGGCTGCATTTTTATTCTGTCACTGTTTAGAAGAAGTGAAACCCATGTTCATTTGTTGATAGCTAATTTGAAGAAAACTATAACTTAACTGTAACATAAAAAGGGATAGATCGAATTTGAATTTGTTAAGCAATAGTACATTAGAACATCGAAAACTAAATCGAAAAATTTTTGTATGTAGAACAGTTTTAGAAGTTTTGCATGCGAAATAAAAAAATGTATCTTATGATTACGCCAAAACACTATGAAATTAAGTAACCTTAAGATACAAATGTAGAAATAATCAGCCTAGGATCAGGACCTGAAATAAATATTTATTAATGTACAAAATTATTGTAACTTAGTAGGTAGTTCCTGTTTTACACTAGAATGATCAATTTGATTCTAATTTCAATTCTCTTCACTGGAACGTGTTTGAAATAGTTTGATACAATACATGACAGAAAAAAGAACATATATATATTATTAAATATCACTCAATATTCAAGCATTCATCATATTGATAAAATATTGCATTCCTCATCGAAGAAATTTGTTAGAAGCACGTTTTTACTCCATCTTGAAAAACTAAACAGCAAACTAAAGGAAATTATTACGTGCTAAAGAAAAATCTGTTTTTCAAATATGTATCATTAATAAAGACTTTCAAGTATATCTCAAAGTAAGTAAAACACAAACAATCAATAAGAAAATTTCTAAATTTTTCGAACATTGTAGGAAGAGGTAAAATAACAACAAATTAAGGTGGAATTGTACGTGAAGGAGTTAGGAAAAAAATACAGATGAAAGCGAGCGTCTGGGATATTAATGATTTTTAAGACCGAGTTGTTTGTAGAAATAAGATTTATTGCCAAATCATCTTTAATACTTAAATGTTTATCCCCTATAACATCGTTATTGGGAAAAAAGAAACTAATGTATACCGAATTTATCGGCGTAAAAACTGATTTACTTAGCTACAAATGCAATAAAACATTCAGAAAAATATTTAGATTGTTTAAAAGAAGATTGAAATTAAATACGTACGGTATCAGAATAAAAATAAATGTTCTCAGGAATTTGTTATTGAAATATAATTTGAAAACAACTTTTTCTTTCTTTTACTATAAGGCGCGTTTAAAGAATTTTTCTTCTTTTTTATGTTAATAACATATAACACAGTAGATTAATCAAAATTAAAATTTCTAGGCATTAATTTGTATGCAAATGAAAATATCTTTTGTTTAATTCTTGAAAAAATGTATGTGAGAAAAAATTATGTTAATTTTAATCATTTAAACTATTGCATTGTTTGAATGTTCTGAGGTATACAAAATTAATAATTAATAATATAATTTAATCACTTTGCAATTATACTTTTAGTAGATAAAACTGAAGGAGAAAATGTTAATAAAAATAATTATGTCAACCATTAAAATGCATATCCTAAGAAAATGCTGAGGAGAGCTTTTATATTATGAAAGAAATGTTCTATTGTTTTCAATTCTGTACGCTTTGTAAAAAATGTAAATTCACATAGAGACAAAAACAACAGCCTTACAAATGTCAAAATAACGATTGTTAGCATTTTTCTTCGGGTAAACTGGAAAACAATATTATCAAGCAATTGAAATATTCAAAAGATATTATTACTTTTAAATTTCTTGATCACAGCCTTCACTTTTTCCTGTCCTTCACATGCTGGATGGTAACGTACCACATTTCTCAATTTGTAAGAGATAGTGTTAGAAGGTGAAATGCTCTTAATTGCTTGGAATGCCCATGGCTTACACCACTTGCTTCTTTGTCCACAAGAAATAGAAAAACCTGAAGGTACTGAGGGAACAACAAACAAAATATTAACCCGAATGGAAATAATTATCACACATACATACACACACACACACACACACACACACTGCAACTTATACATGTACATTAAGACAATGTTAAATAATTCATCAAACGCCCTTCATCTGAAATGAAGAAAAATCTATCTTTAAAAACAGAAAATTTTAAGCATAACAGTCATAATAAACCTTTCATAAGATTGGTTTTAAGAAAAAAATTCAAAATATTCATAAATTTGAAAAATGTATCGAATCATTAAAGCCCTTTCTCAACTTGTAAAAGATAGTGTTTGGAAGGTGAAGTACTCTTAATTGCTTGGATGGTCCCTAGCTTACACATCTTGCTTCTTTGTCCAGAAGAAATAGAAAACCTTAAGTTACTGAGGAAACAATAAACATAATATTAACTCGAATGGAAATAATTTTCACACACACACACACACTGCAACATATACATATACATAAATTAAGACAATTTGAAATAATTCATCAAACGCTCTTGATCTGAAATGAAGAAAAAACTGACATCTATAAAAATTGAAAATTTCAGGCATACCAGTCATAACAAACCTTTCAAAAGATTGGTTTCGAAAAAATAATTCAAAATATTCATAAATTTGAAAAATGTATCGAATCATTAAAGCACTTCCTTCAAAGATTATCTGTCTCTCGAGATCCAATTAGAATTAAAAAGAATATGTTTTGAGAAACCTGTGAATGTTTCTCGTGAGAATTCGAAACTTGACAAAACTTTTGTTAAAACTTGAAATGGCATAGATGCTGTAAACTGGAATCAGTCACGTACGGCTAAAGATATCTGTGGCTCCTTTAATGAGATATTTTACAAGTTTTAACATTATTCATTAGTACTAGACTAATGAATTTCACGAACAGTCACTTTTTAATTTTTATTTAAAAAGTTAACGGATCGTCCTTTACTTAAAGTCTCATAATGATGTTTAAAAAATTAACAAATGCTTCCTGTATTCCATGTAATGAGAAATTTTTGAATATATATTACCGTTTTAATCAGTCGATAAGTGTAGCAAATATTAGTGACTTGTTATTTTAAATATTTTTACATTATTATTAGACGACGTTTATTCTGTTATTTGAAGAAACATAAATGCAAACTAAGTATTAATAAATAACTATTCATGATGAATATTTTACCAAGCAACTGGCATTCAGAGTTTTTTCAATAATTCTGCTAAAATGGTAAATTTAAAATCTTATATTTTATTGATTGCATTGAGAAAACACAGTCTTTCTAAGTAAACACTTCTGTGTATGAATTAGTCATAAAATCATAAGACTGCTGCTACTATTTTACTATCCCATTAGTAAATGATACCATAAGTTAAGGCAAATTTATATAAATAAACTGGCAGAATAGATAACAATGTATTTCTGATGCATTGTATAAGTTTGAGAATAAATAAGTTTCTTTTGGACGTGTATAACTGTAGATGCTTGTGTTCTCTGCAAACCTATATTGAGTGCTTTTAAACTCAGAAAAATTATTTTCATTTGAATAGAGACGGTATTACCAGTTTAAATTAGACTGAAAGGAAATTGGCACGAATGCAAACTACATTAAAAAGGACAAATTCTTAAGTATATATTTGAAAGCTATAGGAAAAATATGTTTTTGTAAAACCGATTATTTTTCCACGCAATGCTTAAAATTATTTATGTGATATTACCAAATTTTTTTTCTGGAATTCATGTGCATTTCGAACCAAATTTCATGTTTATATCGAACCAAATTTCTAAAAAGTTCTAAAACATGTCATCGGCCATTGAGACAAAAAATAATCCCCTAGTGGTTGCTGGTACATCGTTTGAACGTTTCCTAATCTTTGTTCCCGAGGATAGGATTCCTTAAACCTTTGAGGGGTGCCGTTTGCACAGTGCAAAAGGCTAAATCTAGTCTATTTTTCCCTTTCTTGCAATGTATTCCAGTTAAATTAGCAGAAAAGTGGTTAGTCATGCCATATGTTATCAGTTTAAAGAAGTAAAAACATTTTGCAACCTTTAATTTTAAAAATTTTTAAGATTCTTTAGGTTAAAAACAATTGGGGGGAAAAATCTGCACCATGCAAATGAGGGGGTTGTTGTCCTTGAAAGGGTTAAGTACCCTGAAAGTGTTTTTGTTATAAGACCCCTTTTAGTGATCCTTCGTTCAACTGATATTTAAAATTTCCTGACCTATGCTATTGAGTTTACCTCAATAAATCATTGTCCGGATAACTTGCCACTTGACATAGGTCTTTATTACTCAGGACATCCATCTACCTTTCTTAGAAAGCCATCTAATTCAACACTTGTTTTCGTAAGAAGTGAGTTCTGACTTATGTTACAATACACTTTAGCACCGTTTCAATTTGGAACAGCAGCTCAAAACATACCAAATCTTATATTTAAAGGTACGGTAAAACATTTCAATAACGAGAAGGGAAAAATATTTCGATTGGTGTATTCAAGAATAGCTAAATTTCTTAGTCCTACAACAACCGGTCTTGAAGGAATTGTTTTCGTTTCAGATGTAATCAGCTGCATTCAGTTAGAATCTCTAGTAAATAAGAAATGTAAAAAATTGCTTTAAATTAAGTTTGAAGAAATTTTTCACATTTTTTTCGCAGGGATTGTGTTTGATGACAAATGAAAGGAAGCCAAAAATGAAAACCCACTTGTATTTTCGAAATATTTTTGATTGAATTAGAAATTGTTGACGGATGTAGATTTATAATAAGCGCATAAATACAAACATAGATATCAATAACAACGTTGCAACATGTTCTTAAGAGACCATACAAACTTTACAATGGAATTGTCTGATTAAGAGCGTAGTAGTGCGGGCGATGCAAATGCAATAAGGTAATCCGTCCTCAACCAAACACTTTATCTTGAAGCCTTAAAAGCAATTCCTTATTATCTCATGTCAGTTCAAGAATCTGTAGGTAACGAATTTCGAACAAGAAATAAGTCTTCTTTGTCAAATTAATACTCTCATTTTAAACAGAACCATTCATTTTCACTGTTTAGATTGTATATTCTAACACCTAAAATATATTCATTCTAAAACAGTAACCTACACCAGACTAACAAATTTCAACTTTAAAGTTCCCAAAGGGTAGAATTTTCTATATACTACATTTTATGTGCCAGTAAACTTCATAGGTCTCTGTAAAGGCAAGATATCTTTTTTAGTCTCACGTGGGCGTAGGCATATTTTCGGTGAACAATATATATATATGTGCATCACTCAGTAGATCACTTAATTATGTTTGACCAAACAAGTTAACTGCTAAGTTATATATTTTTAACAAACTATCATTGGTTTGGCTTGTTATCCCTAAGACTGAAGAAATTATACCATGTTAGACCGTACTAAGCATAGTTAGAACAAGAGTAGCTTTCCTCTCACCTTTTCATTTAATTATCAATTTTCCTCGACACAACCAATTAACCATCTTAATAGTATCTTACAATGGTATATTAACTACAACTTTTTTATCTTACTATCTTTCTCTTTACCTATTGCATAGAATGTTTGTATCGTTAAGGTAAAGAACATTTGTATAAATAATTCGTCCTAAAAATTATCTGCGAATAGGAATTGTGATAATCAATCACTCAGTACATACATGACTAAATTAATTGTTGTTCTTTCATTTTAATAAGGTGGTCTTTCAAGCAATTATGAAAAATGTGTCCTATGTATCCTATAATTTTTTTCAGATTAAATACATGGTAAGTCTTCCTCGATAATTCAAAACTGAATACATAAATGATAAATAAAAGTAAATACTATGATAATAAAAAAGTATTATAAATATAAATATAAATACATAAAAATTATTACAAATTAATATTATGAAAAATAAATAAATTATAAGCATAAAAATATATAAATGCTATATAAATTATTGAAAATAAATAAAATAAATTTCCTTACCAAAATTAAAAAGCACAACATATATGACAGACAAAACTGGACCCGAAGTAGCCTAATGGTAGTGCGCCGGCTTTCGGCACCGAGGGAATATCGACTTGCATCATATTTCTGTTTCGTTTCATATATTTCACTGACAGGCTGCCTAATGTGTTTGGTTGTGGGTATCTTGATATTTGAAGGATGTAATTCTTACAGAATTTTTCCCTCTTAAGGAATAAGATCGGAATAAAGAACTTCGAAGTAAAGCTTAATGCAGTTACACAAAACTATGTGCTCAGTAAAACCTACTCTTCGATGCGTCTGAAAATTTCGGAAAATTCATTTAATTTCTTAATTGTTGGTAATATAAAAGAACTATTTTGTTAGAAACCAGACAAAGTCTTATGCTGATTTACTAACACCTCTAAGGTTATAAAATCCTCCAGACGTAGCCAAGTATTAGCATGTCGGCTTTCAGTGCTGGGGGTTCCCAATGTCGACAAGCGCCATTAAATATATTCTCGTCTAGGCCGAATTTAGATACGTTAAATCCGCAGATCGGAAAGTCCGTTTATGACGTCAGATACGAGAGTCAGAGGTGGGAGAAGGCGCGATCCTCGCCAGATGTTACCCCTGCTCTGGAACATCCGGCCGAGGAACATTAGCAAAAACAACTACAACAATTATAACAGACAAAATTAGATTTATATCGTTTCAGACTATCATTTCCTGATGGTTTGTTCTTACTTATGATTTATCTCATTATGAAACATATTTTACTTTCAAACTTTATTAGGCTAATGCAACCAAAAAGTACCTTATTCATACACTGTTGAGAAAATTAAAATAAAATTCCCGAAGTATAGAGATTCAACATTACAATTTAAAGAATAAAATATTTATTAGTCAAAGAAATAATTTGCCCGAGTTCTGAGCAAATCACACACAATGGTTGCATATAAAACATTAATCAAAACAGTTAAGACTTTTTTTTTTTTGCCTACAAAACTTTTTTCAAAAAATACTTTGATCCTTTTTGACACTCATTGTTAAATTTTTCATGTTAATAAATATATTTTTTCATAACCATTACAAAATATTTATATACATAAAAATAAACAACTTGAACACAGTTCGAGAATATCAACGCAACGAAACTTAGTGGAAAACATTTCTTTTCCTTATTACAGCATTTATTACGTAAGAAATTGCTTTGTAATAAATGCTGTATCTCAACAAAACCTGGCCTGGAATTTTTAATATAAAACAAAATAAACAATGAGGTGTAAAATTTACTGAACTACATAAGAGGAATTGCACGCCTGAATTTTTACAAATTAGGTTACAAGCAAAACATTTATAAAGGCCAAAAAGTTTTCCAGCTCACAAACGAACGGAATAATTTATTATTCATAGACAACACCAAGAAAGAGAAAATTTCCTAATACGGTGAATAGTATAGTAATTTTACAACTTTTAAAAATGTTTCATTCATTGTAACGAGGATATATTTTCCTGTGAATTTTCACACCAAAAGATGTTATTTTTTTCGCTGATTACTGGATCTGTTGATTCTTTCGTCACACTAGAGTGGAAAACTTTTACAAAAACATGTAATGTAATAATTATTGTTTTGTTTCATAATAAAAGATGGAGGATACGGGTGGATTAATTGTCAAAATTCTGTGATCCAAGTGATTGGTATTGTGATTACGTCAAACTTTTTTTAACATGTTTCCTTTCCATTCTTCGTACAGAAAAATAAATGTCTGTTTAAAACGTCGGCCGTTCAGCCTTCCAATGAAATTTAGATATCTCGTTTCTTGGATAGAGAAAATATCCAGATTTTTATTATATTCCCCAAAAGGTATAAATAATATAACAAATTGATTTTATGAAAGGAGACTTTTAAAAATTAATTTTTTGCATAGTTTAGTTTTATTAAAGGAAGGATGTGATTAAGAATTATTAAATCCTTTTTGCTGGGGGAGAAACAAAATCTTGAACCATCGGAAGTGTCAGCTACTTAATCGATGACATTTCTTCAATCTTAGAAATATTAATAAGTGTCAGTGGATATTGCCCTCCAGATTAAAAAAATTGATCATAAATTACATTATAATGAATCATAAATTATAACTACTACTTAAGATTTCCTCGGATAGTTGTGACTAAAAAAACGCATTAATCTAAAAGGGGAAAAGTAGTAAAGTTAACCAGAAAAATTTAATTACACTTGAATCGATGGTCTTTTGTTAGCAAAGGATATCAATTTTAAAGTATTTTTGATATAAAATCTATTAGTTAGAATCACTCAATTTCATTAATTTCGATTTTTAAAAACTATTGTCTAGTATTTTTCGTTTCTAACACCCTCTACAGACCAGCAAAGGTAAAATTTGGACTGAATATTTATGCGTAAGTACTAATAAACATGGATATAAGGATCCATATAAATTACGGCAGTTGTTTATTACATGTTAGGATAGAATGAATGAATACGAAATCGATGCGAAATTATCAAAATCCTAATTTTTATAGACGCGTTAAATGTCACAGTAGCATTCGATACGGTTAATACAGAGAAAATGCAATGAGAAATTACCAGATCAAGATAAAATTAAAATACCTCACTCAGCTTTAAGGGGAAGAGAAACCTTTAGTCTCGATAATTTTAATTTTCAATTTTGACATTATATAGGGAATGATAATAAATAATATTCTTCTTTACTACACTGAAGACCCTTAAAATTCTAAATTGAGATTATCTGGCACAATAATGTCTTTTTCTCAAAATAAATTAAATTTTTTTTAATATAAGTTTATCATACACATATAAACACATTTGTACATTGATTTTTTTGCATGAACCTATATCCACATATATATAAATATATATATAAATATATATATATATATATATATTCATATATATATATATACATATATATATATATATATATATATATACATATATATATATATATATATACACTGCTGGCCACCCAAATTGCAACACCAAGAAAGACAAGATATATCACAACAAAATTTATTTTGTAGATAACATGTTGACCAAGTATCAAATGGTTAAATTTATAGACTTGTGTGAAGTGTGGTTTCTGCCAAAATCAGTAGCCAGAGTAGCCGCCATTGTTGGAGATCACCGCTGCCACACGCCTCGGCATTGATTCAAAGAGACTTTGGATGAGTTCTTGGGGTACAGCAGACCAAGCAGCTTCCACACGTTGCCAAAGTTTATCTGCTGTGGCAGCTGGGGATGGAATCTGGGTCAATCGTAGAGCAACCATGGAACACATGTGTTCTATAGGCGAAAGATCCGGAGAGCGAGGCGGCCAGGGAAGCAATTCAAACTGACGATTGACGAAGAACCGTTGGACAATGCGTACCACGGGTGGTCGCGCATTATCCTGTTGAAATATGGCTGTGGACAAGCGCTGAAGGTAAGGAAGGACAACTGTTCCAACATATCGGAGATGTAGCGCTGGCTGTTTAAAGTACCGGCAACGCTTACTAGAAGTGTGCGAGAGTGATATCCAATACCGCCCCATACCATAATACCCGGTGCAGGACCAGTGTGGCGGTGCATAACGCAGCCGCTCAGCATCCTCTCTTCAAGATGTCTCCAGACTCGAATGCGACCATCGTGGTGTTGCAGACAGAAGCGTGACTCGTCAGTAAAGACAATTTCATACCATTCTGCCGTCCACATCCTTCTGTCATCGCACCATTGGCGGCGGAGACGTCTGTGGTTCTGCGTCAAGGGTAGACAAAGCAATGGACGTCTTGCGGACAGACCACTCTGCTGTAAACGGCGTCGAATGGTACGCGCAGACACTGGATGATGCGTTACAGACTGCATGTGCTGAGCTATGGTTCGTGATGTGACTGAGCGATCCGTCACTGCCATGCGCACAATTTGCCTGTCATCACTTGAAGTGGTGCGCTGAGGTGGATGCGATCGAACACGCCGGTCCGTCGTACTCTCCTGCAAACAACGATCACATATCCGCATTACAGTTGTTTAGTTTCGTCCAACACGACTACCGATTTCCCTGAAAGATAATCCACAATCTCGGTAGGCCACTATCCTTCCTCTGTCGAACTCGGATACTTGATCAAAAGATGATCGCTGTTTTCGACGAGGCATAATTGATCGTTTTTTTTGAAAAAAACACAAGAAAAACACAATTGCCGAACTTGAAATCGTCGAAATCTCCAAGCCTTAAATAGCGCTTTGAAGTGGCGCCTGTGGTGCCACTTCAAAGCGCTATTTAAGGCTTCAAATCCTTTTGAGCACCTTTGGGATGTTTTGGAACAAGGCGTTAAAGGCCATCACACAGCACCAAAGAACCTTACTGAATTATGGACAGCTTTAGCCAATATTTGGCAAGCCATTCCCGTGGAAAGTTTCCAGAAACTTGTTGAATCTATGCCTCGTCGTGTGGCAGCCGTTATCAAGGCCAGAGGAGACCCAACTCGTTACTAGTTAGGTATCCCTAATTCAGTGGCACTTCAGTGTATATATACATATATATATATATATATATATAGGATTTGATTTGCCGTTCTTGACCACGCCCCTCAGCAGGAGTTAGACCATGAAATAAAGTAAAAACATGAAAAACAAAAAATAGCATGCAGAATTAATATATCTCTCTCTCTCTCTGTATATATATATATATATATATATATATATATATATATATACAAAGAGAGAGTGAGATATTAATTCTGCATGCTATTTTTTGTTTCGCATGTTTTTACTTTATTTCATGGTCTATAAATAAAAAAATATATTTGTGGTTTGAAAGAATTATGCACATTTTTATGACAAATCCTTTAAACAACAAATCTGAGAAATTTTGAATAAATCAGATGAAAAGTTGTGTACATGGAGCATTTTGAATAATTCTAGAATTTTTTATGAATTTTTTGATAAACAAATCTTATTTTTCCCGGAAATACTCATTTGTGAATTCTAAATGACTTCAATATAATAAAAAACAATATTAATTATACTGTGGTATATAGAGTAAATTACTCAAAATTTAAATATGAGGTTGAAGATTCCTTGCCTACTAAAGTAAACTCTCTTTAAGTCAAAGTTTCGAATATGCAAAAAAAAACAGGCGATTTGAAAGACATTTCTGAGGGAGACATACTTAAGGATCGCGCAAAGAATTATATTCGTGATTTAAACAGAACATAATGAATTGTGCCTAGCATTTTGTTGTGACAGTTGGACGATTATTTCACGACTGCTAAATGAAGAACAGATTTATACTCCCTCTGATATTTGAAGCGTTTCAGAAAATTGTAATTCCAACCACTGCAATTTCAGCAAGATTACAAAAGTAAAAGTAAAATATTTCACACAAAAGTATTACATAATTTAGTCAAGAAAGACAGGTACATGTATATACATAATAATGTAGGCATATCTAATGATATCAATTTTGCTACAAATATCACTGCGTTACAGATAAATGTAGGGGTTAACTATGTTGTAGAACCTTATAATAAAATATAATTAATTGTATTCCTTTCTGTTTAAATTACGTTGTATTATTCCATTTATATACCGTAAGACTTTATGACTGCAGGGGTAACTTTGTGACACATAGTAATTTTGTTTTGTATTTCGGATCTTGAGTCGCGCTCGTGATACCGGGAGAGCAAAGAATAGCACCAACAACTTGTCCGACAAATAGAGACACCTAGTAGCCAGTGTCCGAAGATTCTGTGCGTTATTTGTCTTCACTGGTCAGTGAATTGTTCAAACCTGTTGTAACGAAACGACGGTCCATGTTCCGGCCTCCATATAAAGTACATTTACCATTGACGTAATGTTACATTTGCACCTGGAATCGTTTGCGTGCTTGTTTTTTATTTGGTGTTATTTGTTACTTTACAATTACTGACGTGGCAACTGCTAATATATTTCAGTGTATATATACGTAGGATGAAATACTTTTTAGTTGGAAGTCAGAATAGCACTGTTGCGTTGATGTGTAATATTTTAAAACTCGTTAGATTAAAATAAAGGAAGTTTGAAAGACTTGAATGTTTAATTTTAATGAATCTGTGAAGCCGGGTAGGCTAGAATAGATAGCAAAACTATCATTTGGCGTCCGCGACAGGATGAGTTTAAATATTACATAAGAAGATTTCAGAAATATTGATTTCATAGCAGTAATGGAATCGTTAAAGAAGAAACGAGGTATTATACGCTCAGCTTTTACAACGGCGTATAAAAATTTGAGTGAACGTATTCCAGATTTGGATATTGAAGAACTGAAATGGGATTTTCTTGCAAAACTGGATATCTTACAAGAGAAGTCGACACAACTGATTAATTTAGATACTGAAATTTTTCACCTTCTGTTGAAAGAAGATGTAAGTGAAAGTGACCTTGAAAAAGAAATAGAGACTGCAAATGAATATTCAAGTAAGTACAAGAGTCTTTATTTATTAGTATAGAAGCATTTAAATGAAATTGTAAATGACAAGGTTGTTAACGATGGTAGTTCCCTTTTTAATGCTACTTAAAGGAAATTTAAATTACCACCCTAGAATTAAAGAAATATAGCGGGGAAATTAAGGATTGGTTGAATTTTGGGATCAGTTCGAGAAAATTGATGAAGACTCAGATAGAGATGAAGCAGACAAACTTCAGTATCTGATATAATCGACAGTTCAGGGTACTAGAGCTCGGAAAGTAATTGAAAGTTACCCACCGACTGGTAGCAACTACAAAAACGCTATTGACAGTTTAAAAGCTCGATTTGGAAGAGATGATTTGTTAGTGGAATACTACATACGATAATTACTGAAACTAAAATTGCTGATGAATTCGAAAGATAATAGAATTAGTCTGAGTATGATATATGACAGAATAGAAACACAGTTGAGAGCGTTAGAGTCCCTAGGTATGGCTAGTGAAAAATTTGCAATAATGGTTTACCCACTTGTAGAAACGTGTTTATCTGAAGAAATTTTAAGAGCGTGGCAAAGAAGTGGTAATGTTAGAAGTATGCAAACAGTTGGTAAAACGTGATTAGATAATTTAATGGCATTTCTGAAAGCCGAGGTAGAAAACGAAGAAAGCATAAAAGTAGCAAAAAGTGGTTTTGGGTTAGAACGAGCGAGTAAAGACAAATCTTTCCATAAAGCAAGAAATTTGAAAGAGAATTTACCAACTGCTGCTGGATTATTTTCCTGAAATTTGAGAGGATTCACGAGACACAGATGCCTGTTCTGTAGTAAAATGCACAATACTCAAGACTGTAAATTCGCTTCAAATATGGCGTTAGATGAACGAAAGAAGCTGTTGTATAAATCAGGTGTATGTTTCGTATGTTTTTCGTCTTACGAAAGATTGTAAATTCAGATTAAGTTGTTTGAAATGTCAAAGACGTCACTTTGCCATTTTGTGCCCGGAAGTTAATAGAGGTGATTCCGTATGCGTTGAAAATAAGAAAACAGAAACTATAGATTCAAAGGAAGAAAATATCTCTAATTTAGCCAATCGTACATGTACTCAAGATGTTCTGCTACAGACTTCGAAGTTTTACTTCGAGGAGAAGATAAAAGCTGTGTCGTTCGTGCTTTGATTGATACAGGATCACAGCGGTCGTATGTCAGCAAAGAAGCAGCCATTGCTATGGCATACAAACCAATTAGACAATAAAGTGTAGTACATAATCTTTTCGGGTGCAAAGAATTACGGCAAAACCATCAATGTTATAAAATTGTTGTTAGCAGTTTAGATAAAGATTACATTTGTAGTTTTGAAGTACTAGATGAAAACAAATTGTAAAGAAATTCCAAGAGTAGAAACAGGTCCTTGGATAAAAGAAGCTAAAGAGAGAGGGATTTTACTTTGCGACCAAACTCATATAAACGAAATCGTACCGAAGGAGATTCATGTCCTAATTGGTTCGGATGTTGCTGGAAAACTGTTTACGAATAGAATTGAACAACTAAGCTGTGGACTGGTTGCAATACAAACCAGATTCGGTTGGACAATAATGGGTAAGATTGATTCGAAGAAGCAGAGTGATTTGAGTTTAGCGACGACATCTCTTTTCATGTTTCTGCGAAAAGAATCTATTGCTAATCTTTGGGAATTAGAAGTTAATGGTATTCAAGACCCTATTCAGAAAAGAAAAAAGGAAGACCGAGAATATGAAGCTCTGGAATATTTCAGTGAACCTCTTAGTATAAACAACGAAGGACGTTATAAAATCCGATTACCCTAGGTTGAAGGACACCCACCTTTGCCCAGAAATTTTAATACAGCCAAAAAAAGACTTGATTCTGTAGTTCAAAAAGCTGAAGTTCTGTAGTTCAAATAGCTGAAAGATAATCATAAGATGTCTGTTTATAACAACGTTTTATCAGAATGGTATGAAGAAGGTATAATTGAAGAAGTGCTAGTCTCAGGGGATGAACGGCATTATTTACCTAACTGGCCAATATTCAAAGAAAATAGCACCACGAAGGTACGACCTGTATTTGATGCGTCAGCAAGAGAACAAGGTGGGCCATCTCTTAATCAGTGTCTAGAGAAAGGTACCAATTTAATCGAAGTTATTCCTTTGTTGATTCTCCGTTTCAGACTTCGTCGAATAGGTGTTTCCAGATATCAAAAAAGCATTTCCTCAAATTAGCGTTAATGAAGATGATGGAAAGTTTTTTAAGATTCTTGTGGATAGATGAGAACGATAACCTGAAAATATTTCGTCACACATATGTCATCTTTGGAGTATCCTGTAGTCCCTTCTTGTTAAGTGCAGTGATTGATCTTCATTTGAGAGAAGCTTTTCAGAGCTCAGAGAATAAGTTTTCTGCACATGTGATGCAGAAATTAAGGAAAAGTTTTTATGTGGATGACTGTATTTCTAGTGTTGATAACGCAGAAGAATTGTACTGATTTATGATAGAAGCAACAACGTTATTTGAGGCAGCTAAATTTGAATTAAGAGGGTGGGAATTCTTTGATATCCATCTAGACGAAGTAATTGATACTCAGGTTCTAGGACTTAAGGCGACTCACGACTCTTAAGTCGAGGAAATAAGGCTTATTTTCATACTTTTTGACTCATTGTAACTATTTCAATTTACTCCCAATTTTTCCAAATTTTATGTATATGATAAATTAATATATTTATTTTAATAAACAAATTTTCAACTCTCAAAATAATTTTAAATATTTTTTTTAAATGCTTTAGATATACCTTGTTTTTTAAGCATTTTTATCGTATACTGGCTTGCGCGCAGAACTATGAAATTAATTTTACACTTAAATGTATAATTCCTGTTTTATATTTAAAATAAATAATTCAAAATACAATTGAACATAAAACATTCAACATTAAAATATTTTTTCAATGTTTTTTAAAACTGCTCAAAACATACTTAAAATTTACTTAAATTTTTGCATTAATTTACCCCCGAAGAAATAACAAAATGTGCAGTGATTGCAATAATTCTAGTTCAGACGCAATAAAATAACATGATTATGCAGTGATAAAAATTTCATGGAATTATGTTTCATAGTTTTTGAGATATCAGTTGCGGAATGATGCAAAATTACATCTTGAGAAAATTGAGTTTAAAATTTTTCTTACCATAAACTTTATCAGTAATTAAATATTTAGAATATCAATATCTCCGGAACTAAGCGGAATATTTTCATGCGGTTTGCTTCATTTTGTTCAGAAATGATAGGGCTTTAACATATATTTTTTTCAAGAAATCGAATGTTTTAAAGATTTAATGGTAGTGAGTCCCCTTAAATGGAACAAAAATGAAGATACACTTTCTGTGAATAGTTGTAAAGACGAGGATGAGGATAAGATTACGTGTAGAAGAATTTTATCTGTAGCTGAACAAATATTCAACCCCGTAGGTTTTACTTGTCCAAATTCTCTTTGTCCGAAACTCTTGTTACAACAGTGCTGCGAAATGAAAGGTGGATGGGATGAAGAAGTTCCAGATCACATAAAGAAGGTATTTTTAAAGTGGTTAAAGGAACTTGAACTTTTAAAAGAAATAAAGATTCCACGTTGGTTACGGGGAATAGATGCACAGTTAATAAATTGCTCGGTTCATACTTTCTACGATGCAAGTAAACTGGCCTATGCTGCGGCTGTGTTCATACGTTTTGAGTATGATTCACATGTCAATATCCGATTGGTGCAAGCTAAGAGCAGAATAGCGCCACCTAAACGGATGTCAACACCGCGACTGGAATTTTTGGCTGCAAATATAGGTGTCAGATTAACAAATTCGATTTCAGAAGAATTTATTGAAATTGAAAAACCCGTAAATTATATATTCTGGAGTAATTCTACCGTTGTGATTGCTTGTATAAGAAGAGATGAGCGTTGGAAAGTCTTCGTTTGGAATAGAGTTCAAGAAATCCGCAAATTAACAGTGAAAGATTCATGGAGGCATATGCCAGGAAATGTGAACCCTGAAGACTTGCCTAGTCGTGGTTGTACTGCTCAACAATTTCTGGGGTCTAACTGGTGGGAGGGACCGCCTTGTCTAAAACATTCTCCAGAAGAATAGCCATCCCAGGAACCTGATCCGAATGAAGAAGTAATACAAGAAAATTCAAAAGGTAACATATGTTCATTTCTGTCTAAATAGGATTCTTTAAGTGCGAGTTGGTACCATGCATTTTCTAATGATTACGAAAAGATAGTACGTAAGTTGGCTTGGGTACAACGTTTTGTAAATAATTGTAAAAGGAACAATATGAAACGTACTGGAAAAGGGCTACAATTTAATGAGATTATGCGAGCTGAAAACTAGATACTCAGATTTGTTCAAAAGGAAGCCTTCAAAGGTGTAGAAGACGAAAAACGTCGTACATTACGCCCTTTCGTCGATTCCGAAGGTATCATACTTCTGAAGACAAAAATTATCAAAAGGAAGGATTCTACGACGTTTAGAATGCCCGTAGTATTACCCTTGAAACACCTTGTTATAGAAAAACTCTTACTGAATAAACACAAAAATGCCTGTCATGTTGGGCCTCAAGGACTGTTGAGTATTTTGCGAGAGTATTTCTGGATTTTAAAGGGTCGAAAAACGATTAGAAGTATCCTTCACCAGTGTTTAACCTTCAAAAGATACGAATCTAAACCTATAGTTGTAAACCAACCACCACTGCCTGAACCCAGAGTACACGAAGCATCTGTCTTTGAAAGCACAGGTGTAGACTTCACGGGACCTTTGTATCTAAGAGACGGTAGCAAAGTATGGATTTGTCTATTTACCTGCGCATTATACCAGGCAGTTCATTTAGAAATAGCACCATCTTTGTCAACGGACACTGTCATAAGAACTCTTAGACGATTTATAGCTAGAAGGGAAAAGCCCAAAATCATTTATAGTGATAATGGCGCCAACTTTGTCGGTGTAAATAACCTCTTTAAGCGAATAGACTGGGGAAAAATAATTAGATACAGTACAGCTGAAAGTATTGATTGGAGGTTTAACCCTCCAACGGCAGCCTGGTGGGGCGGTTGGTGGGAGCGCCTCATCAGACTTCTTAGGCAGCTGTTAAGAAAAACTTTAGAAAGAGCATATTTAACTTATAAAAAATTAGAACAGTTTTGATCGATTGTGAATGTACGATGAACTCTCGACCTTTAACTTATGTCTCTGATGACAGGACTAACTTAGTCCCAATAACTCGTTGCATGTTTTTAGTCAATCTTAAAGAAGTAGGGACACCATATTGTGATGCTGCAAGTTTCATGAAGCTTAACAAGAGAGCTCGCAATTTACAAGAGATAAAAGAACATCTACGAAAGCGATTTAGACATGAGTACCTAGAACAACTGAAATTAGCTGCAACGAAATTGAACAGATAACTTTGCATCAATGAATTTGTATTGGTGGAAAATGAAAATCGAAAAAGAATGGACTGGCCACTTGCAGTTGTAAAGGAACTCATCCTTGGAAAAGATGGGCAAGTTCGTATAGCTAAATTGAAAACCTCGTCAGGTACACTCGTCAGACCAGTTCAGAGAGTTTATCCGTTAAAGATTTGCCCTGAAGAAAATTCTGATTCGCCCTTAAAAGAACATCAAACTAAAAGGGAAAATGGATGTCATGAAGCAAATATTTCAGGTAAAGAAAGCATCATGCGTGGCTCAAAGAAACTAAAAGAGTTGCCTAAGCCTGAAGTAAGAAAGAAGACAGTACAAACAAGATATGGTAGAACTGTGAAACCTCCCGCCAGATACCGTGACTAAACTCCCTAATGTCAAGTGTGCGTTTTGAGTCGTAATCCTCACGACTCAATTTTGGGAGTGTGTAAGGAAAGGACGGTGCCATGTTCTGGCCCCCATATAAATTACATTTACCAGTGTGACGTAATGTTTCATTTGCACCTGGAATCGTTTGCGTGCTTCTGTGTTTTTTTTTTGGCGTTATTTGTTACTATACAATTACTGAAGCGGCAACTTCTATAGATATTTCAGTGTATATATACAATGAAATGCTTTTTAGTTGGAAGTTGGAATAGCTCTGTTGCGTTGACGTGTAATATTTTAAAACTCGAAAGATTAAAATAAAGGAAATTAGTTTGAAAGACTTGAATGTCTAACTTTAATGAATCTGTGAAGCCGGGTACGCTAGAATAGATAGAAAAACTACCACCTGCTGTTAATCTATTGACTCAAGCTTCGGAAACTTTGTGAGCTGAAGGCTAACACCTTATACAAAAAACTACCACAGGTAATTATTTTTTTAGGAACAGCTTTGTCAGATGCACCTTCGTTGGCGGAAAGGTGGCACCAACATTTTTATGCGCCAATGCACCTCTGTTGGCGAAAAGTTAACGCGAAAAATTTTTGGTGCCCACTTTTCCCAATTCCACACCTGTTAGGCTTAAAGTGCTAAATGTAAACAAAAACCTCAATAGCGACCAAGAAATAACAAATAAGTTGAAAACAAACTTACCGCTGACTGTATTAAACTTCCAAAAACATTACAGAAATCTCCATCCGATGGTTTGTAGCCGTAAACACAAATTCTTCATACACAAACATATTACATACCTGTTTCCCATAAAATACAAATTAAACATCAGCCTCAATTCAGTCATGTCACTCATTTTGCCCAAAACTACACTCTAAAAGACGCAAAACACCATTTCACTTGAAAGGGTGAAAATTCATGAATCTAATTTCGGGAAAAAGAAATTACCGATAGCTGTATTAAACTTCCAAAAACCTTACAGAAATCCCCATATAGCCTCAGTTCGAAAACAAATTTCCTACATTACAGAATAGCAATAAAGCATGCGCGAAAAAAACCACAGCAGAAATAACAAAGACAGACAATCAAAATACAAAACATACTCAACTCTGCGCTAATGTTAAGAAAATAAGAAAACAATCAAAATTATAAAACTCACTATTTGTTATTAAATTTAAACTCTCAGTTTAATTACTGTCCCAACCACACACGACTAAATTCGAAAAAAAACCTACTCGACAAATTCGCATGGTTACAACGCCATACCCAACATCGCCAAACTTGGCAGGGAGGTGCGTCTAACAAAGCTGTACCATTTTTTATTGTCACTATGTTGGTTAGATTGTGGAGCAATATATCATTTGTGTAGGGATATTTCCGAGAGATATGAGAAAACATACACTATATACAAATCATACTGTAAGATGAGGTTACTTTGTGACTGCAGGGGTAACTTTGTGACACACTGTAATTTTTTCGTAATTCGGATCTTGCGCCGCGCCCGTTATACCGGGTAGGCAAAGAACAGCGCCAACAGCTGGTCCTACATACAGAGACACCTAGTGGCCAGTGTCCGAAACTTCTGCGCACCATTTGTCTTCGCTGGCCAGTGTATTGTTCAAACCTATTGTCAAGATATTGACTGAAACTTCGGAAAGTTTGTGTGCTGAAGGCTAACACCTTTTACAACCAACTATCACAGGTAACACTTTTTACTGTCAATATGTTGGTTAGATTGTAGAGCAATATAACTTTTGCGTAGTGATATTTCCGAGACATATGAGAACATAACCTAAATATCGAAAGGTGACGGGGCTAATTTGTGCACACTGACACTGTCACAAAATAACCCACAAAGTCGACCCACCTCCTCCAACCACTCGATGTTGCATTTTCCCGTCCTCTAAAATAACACTGGAGAGAAAGTAGTATTCACTATCTGGAAAAAACTGCCCGAAAGAACAGAATGTGCCGAAAGACGAAATTCCTCATCTTTTCAAAGAACTGATGGATGCCTTGGACACCCGAGTCTCTTTGATGTCAAAGATATAGATACAGCTATCCAATATTTGTAATAGGAATATATAATTGTGTATTAGGGTGGATCGAAAAAAATAAATATTTTTTCCCGAAACGCTTTAGTGCAGAAAAGTTGCCTATTGTAATAAAAAGAAAAACGGCATAAAAAAATTAAATCGGTTAACATCTTCCATTCGCGCATCATACTTGAAGTTTATGAAAAATTGCAAAAATCACGATATTTTTACAATTTTTTTCTGTTAGTAAAAACTTTGAAAACAAACATGGTTTAGCATTTTATGCTTGTTGTATGGTTTAAATGACCTAAATAAATTAAATTCTGATCATAAATCTAATTTTTTCTGTTAGCGCAACGTCTTTGAAAAAACAGAAATTTAGCAATTTTTCGCAATTTCATTGTGCAACGCTCAATTTGATAGAACAAAACGACCCAGAACTCACCACGCGGAGATGGTTGCACGTCGAGTTCCACCTACAACCTACCCAATCAACCGTCCAATTGTTGGGTGGGGTGTTTACATTATATTTACATCTATTTACAAAGATTTTCCATAGAGTAGGATTATTTGGCTTACTCTGTTTTTTACTTTTTCTTTTTTATATCTCTACATATTTAACGTCTGATTTTTTGGAGTAATGAGGCATAACAGATCTAGACTCCAGTGTTGCTCGGATATAGCCATCTCTAGCTTCATGTCCACATACTTTATTCGAGGCCTTTGTCACAATTTTGACGCACCTCTCCACAGCCTGGGTATGACCGGGAAAATTTAGTATTTCTCTTATTGGCATAGTATCAGAATTGATGATTGATTTAATATCATCTTAGTTTCCGCACCATTGGGGGAGGATACACCTAACAAGAATTCCAATTATTAATTTCAATTTAATCGGAATCTTGAAAGTTTTTTTTTGGTGGTACGAAATTTCTATCAGTCTTCTTATTTGGGACTGCTTGTCTTGCTTTTAAGATCCTTCTGTAACCAAGCTCCCGAATATGTTCTCTTCAACATATTCAGAATGTTTCCTCAACAAGCATTTCCAACAGAACATTCTGTGGGTGCGCAAAGAATGCATTTCGTTGAATTATTGGATCGACAACTTGAAGTAATTCGTCGGATAAAAACCGTGATGTTTGGATTGCTTGTAAGACATGTTTTTGTCCTTCAGTAAAATATTTGTTCTTTTTTATAGTAAACCACGGAGCCATATATGATTTCAAGATGAATCCAACTATTTCTTTTAAGTTTCCGGATGGATCTGATGAACTTATATAAAACCTATGGACTCGGTTGGCCGCAGTTAGCCTTCTAGTATGGGACAAAGGACAGGGTCCCTATTTGCCAAGTCTTGTGGACATTGCCCCAAGGTGAATGCATTTGAAATGTCAAACAAATACTGTTGGTCTTTCCTCCACAAATTCCTGTCTATATCAGGAATCGAACAATCTATGGGTTCATAATGAACCACAGGGAGTTTTTCACAGCAATTGAGATGCTGTCCGATCTGCCCACTAAAAGAATTAGGTCCTGCAGTTTGACCGTCAATATGTTGGAAAATGTGGCGAAAAGGAAGTTCATTAAACTGCAGGAGGCATATGCACCACTGTAGCGGGCGTCCTACATGATTTTCTAGTCGGTGGATGATACCGTTCTTCCATCCAGAGTTGGTTACATTGACATTACACCCTACTACTTGTAGTTTTTCTAGTGATATTGATAGTTCAGACAAACGAGAAATAATGCTATGAGTTATATCATTTGATAGACTCTAGGAAGGAGATACATGTTCAATATAAGTTGATACAGGTTCCTGAATAAGAGAATAGAGTTCTTCTTTCCCATTCCTGCGAAATTACTTGGCATTCTATTTTTCAACGAACAAAGTATCATCTTTTTGTCCGTCAAAGAAAAGACCCCAACTTCCCTCAGTAGGTGTGAATTGACTTCAATTGAGTTTAAACCAGTTGAACCTATTTCAAGTGAGTTCTGATGCGTTTTGTTCTAGCAAAACGAACGAAGAGCAGCACAGTGAAAATTGCAGAATATCGATAAATTTCTGTTTTTTCTAAGACGTTGCCGCGAACGGAAAAAAATAGATTATTGATCAGAATTTAATTTATTTAGGTTATTTAACCCATAAAACAAGCATAAAAACTAAAGCATGTTTATTTTAAAAGTTTTAACAAACAGAAAATTTTTTTTAAAAAAATCGTGATTTTTGCAATTTTTTTTATACTTCAAGTAAGAGGCGCGAAAGGAAGATGTTAACCGATTTTAATTTTTTTATGCCGTTTTTCTTCTTTTTACAATAGGCAACATTTCCGCACTAAAGCGTTCCGAAAAAAAAATATTTATTTTTTTTGATCCACCCTATTGTGTATCAAGATTTAGAAAATCGTTTTACTGTCTAACTTTGTGTCAAGTATTTTTTTTTCTTGGATTTCTAGGCGAAAACACAAATGTCACAAAGTAGCCCCACTCGGCGGTGCGACTTTGTAACACATTTTAACTTTACTTTCTCAATAGTAACTAAAGATCCGAGTTAACGCAATACATTACTAAATAATAAAAGCATGTACCGATGTTTTGAAATTGTGTGTTTTGGGTTGCTTATAAAACTGATCAGCTGGCATAGGAAAAAACTTAAAATTCTTCCCAAAGTAACCCCATCTCACGGTATTAAATTCGTGAACTTATCCTGAGTTTTTTTTTATCAGATTTAAATTCTGTATTTCTATTTCTCTGTAGAATAAATACATGATTTATAAATTCATACCAATTGTTAATTTTGTCTATAACAGCGAGAAATTTTCCAAACATATATTTTGACAGCATATCCCTTACAGGTTGTCCTAAACAATTTTGTAAATAGTTAACTAACTCGACTATTAAAAGACTCATTTAAAATGAAATCTTTTGAAATCACATTCACGCGCATTCCGGAATACTTCATTGATTAGACATTATGTCTCAATGAGTACATATCACGTATAACATTTTATTCGGCATTATTAACTAGTCAAACTTGTTCATGCCTATACGTATAGCATTATCAACCCCGAGAGAAAATGTTCATAAAATGCTTAGCTTATGTCAAACTTTATTAAATCTTGTTGACGCTTTTATTTGAATGTGAAAAGTTCCTATTATAGAATAAGGAAATTTTGAAAGGAATATGGAATGGTAGGGCATCAGCATGACATTTGTAAATGGCAGCATTAATTTTGCTGTAATTTTGTATAGTAATTTCTTCTCATATTTTCAACGGAAATTGGCGTTAGAATTTTTTAAAAGAAATTTCAGATCGTCGGTTAATTGTCCATAATAAGTGAAATTTATTATATATGCTCGTCCTTTAGTAAAAATACTTCTATTTAAAAACTTTTACCCATTTGGAAACATACCTCTCCATAAATATATTAGAGGTATGATCCTTCATAAGTCCACCACTATCCATCTCTGGGGTCATCAGCTGTGAAAAAATAAATTAACATGTATCTGTATATTTCCTATTTTATATTTTCTTCTCTCTCTTCATAAGTATGTACTCCGGATTGGGGACACAAACGTCATATTGTGACACTATCACAATATATTGTGAAACGGTCACATTTATAAATGACAAAATGCGCAGAGTCCATCTTTGTAGGTGATTCATAATATATATATATATATATATATATATGACAGGCGTTGGTTTTTGCTTTCTATTATGTCGTTTGCAGTCTTCTTGTTTTACAGTCCATGGCATCGAGGGAAGGCATACACTCAAAAAGTACTCAGCATCGTCTAAATTAAGTAGAGTTTATTCAGTTCAATGTCATAATACCACCTCTCCAGATCTACGCATTTCACTATTCGCCATTTCTTTTTTAGAGCCGCGGCGAAATACCTCTGATAGCATCGACTTCTATTCCGCGCTCTAATCAAAATCTCCGCGCGCCAACTCTCCCTGCACATGCGCAGAGCCCGAACCAGACATCTTTCAAGGCTAAAATGTAAACGTTCCTCCTCGACCGCAGAACTCAGAGGCGCGCGAAGATTATATAATAAAAAGGGAATTTCCCTTTCCCAATTCGCGTCTTCAAATACGAACAATTAGAGGCGAATTACGCCACGAATATAATTTAATTCCCAAGCCCCCTTTAAATTTAGAATAATCATTCTTTTCCCACTAAATCCTTTACATATATATATATATATATATATATATATTTAAAATTAAGATGACTAAAAGAGAAGATGCGACCATTTATTATTCCTATAACCTGAAACAAGATAGACATATAAAAATAAGCAAAAAACGGAAGTGGAGGTGGTATAGTTGATAACGGGGGGGGGGACCCCCCAACCCCGGTTAAACATGTTTTAAGCCTGGCAACACTCCCGGAGGTCGGCTATAACACCAAGACAGTAATAAACAATTATGAAGAAGAAAAAATATTTTAGAAGAAATAGATAAATTAAACCAGACTTCTTTACTAATATAGTCAACTAAAACATAATTACAAGATGAATAGTGTTTTAACATTTTAATAAAGAATAAAGAAAAAATCTTAATACTAAGATACAGAAATACAATAATACTAATTAACTAAATAATTACTCACTAACATATACACTATAAACATTAATATACAAAAATACTTAACTCCACACTAAGCAAAGGGACACGAAACTCATGCACACTCACTTTTATTGACATAGTTGGGATAAATATCGCCTTATTAGGGAAATTTTTGGTGTTGCCAACTTATGTTAAAACGATTCTCACAATCTTTATTGTCTAAAGAAAAAAACTGGGTTAGAATTGATACGAGGAAATTGACAGGAAAATCCTGGTCAATAGCTATAGTTATGAATTTAATTATACTGACGTCCATAGTTTTTTGTTAGAATGTAAACGTTGGCAACGTATTAACTGGTTAGTAAGTATATTGCGTTTAATATTTAAATGTAGAGCATTATTCCAATTCATAATCCTAACAGTTTTAAAGTTGTAAAACTCGCGTTTATCACATAGACTGTATGATATTAGATTTTGATTAGCATTTAAACTCAAGTCAAAAAATACCAAACTGCCATCGTTATCTTTATTTAACATTTTAACATTGTTTTATAGTTTTTCCCAGTAAGCAGCGCCATCTGTTGACGAACTTTGTAACTAATTTTGAAAATTGGTGAGAAAAGTTCCCTGGTTACCTAAGCAGAATGCAACAAACCGTACATCTCTATCACCTTCCGTTTTTGTTTAATTGATTTTTCAAATCGTCGGTCATTTTTGGGACACCCGGTATATATATATATATATATATATATATATATAGGAACAAAATATTATACACCGGACCAAAATATATACATAGGGGTAAAATATATGTACAGGAACAAAATATAAACACAGGAACAAAATATATGTATAGGAACAAATTATATACACAGGAACAAAATATATGTACAGGAACAAAATATATACACGAGAACAAAATATATACACGAGAACAAAATATATATACATGAGCAAAATATATACACGGGAACAAAATATATACACAGGAACATAATATATGTACAAAAACAAAATATACGTTGGAATTGTAAAATAATATTGGAAATAAGATGTCTGCGCATTTTATGTACAAATAATGTTCAATTAGTTTCAAACTTTACAAAAATATCCTGACATTTTCAATATCACAATAATGATAGAAAATGGGCATTTGTTTCAAATAAAGTTGCTAGATTATAAAATGTAGAAACACGTATGCATTTCCTTTAGACATGAAAAAATTATTCTTCTATAACTTTAAAAAATGGTGTCTTATTACTGATTTAAAATTAAAAATTAAACCAGTTTCCAATATTTCTGGAACTCCACATAATTTGAAATTCATCGAAGCCTTTTCAGAAAACAGTTAACATCAGTGGATATTACTACTACTCTTACTGACAATTGTAATATTTCATGCTTGTATACCTCAATGCAGATGTACTTAAATAATCAATTATAATGTAAAGCAAAAAAAAAAAAAATCAAATTTTATGTATTAAGAATTCAGCTAGTTACGGCTGCAAACTCAGCTATACATCACAAACAATTTTCAATAGAATAGCACATTACTGGAACGCTTAATAGAACGCATTACAACGCGCATGATTAATCTTTGCCCACATATTGATATCCAAACTACCTGTCCACATAGTTTAGTCTATTTAAACATTCAAGTACTCAGCGTGGAAGGAATTATACCAATACGTGAAATCGAAACTCTGTTAAATGAGCCGAGCCAGAAGCTCTAAAATCTTCATTTGAGAGATGCCGAAACCGGTTTAGAGCATGACTAGTGCGTCCCTTGATTCCCAAAGTATTCTGCAGTTTGATTAATGTCTCTGTAAATGCTAAACTGTTGCGTTTTAGGCTTAGCTGGGAATTTCAATAATAAATGCGGAACGATGTATTGTTTCGAAAGCGTAAAGAGCGAATTAGAATCAGTAGGTCCTTTAATCGTAAATTCTGTTACGGAACAATGCTATTTTTTCATGCAAACATGTAGAGCTTCGTATGGACTATAACAATCCTCTACGCATTTTAGATACAATGATATATATCGTAGTTTAATCCAAAACATTTGTTATGTGGTTAAATATTCACAAGTGATAGAATCGGTTGTTATCACTGTATAACAAATCAATTATCTTGTACATTTGTTTTTAGCTTTTATCCCACAAAACACTGTTCCCGGCATTTAAAACGTATTATAATTCTTGTATTATTTTGGTCTGAATAAATTATTTTGTTCACCTATTATAATAAACATAAATCGTACTGTTTTGTCAGTTTTAAGGCAGAATTTAGGTGCCTGGGTTAAAACTAAAAAATCTCTTGGATCCATTGGATCCTGAACTGATTTTAAAAAATGTATTAATGAATTATTTATCAGAAGGATTTCTCTGCATATTTAAACACATGAGCATTCAGGGGTCTTTGTCGGGATTTGAAACGAGCCCAATCATTGCCGAATTCTGATGTGCTACATTCGGTACCAAATTATGTGTGTTCGAGTCCCGCTGTTGGCATGGACGTTTACAGCAGCTCGGAATTGGCTTTAAGCAACAGGTCTCTGTCTAATAAGCCCTAGTTTAGCAAAACGTTGACCGTAGAGTTCCAAATCAAACTAAATCTAACGCCCTAATCACTAGGCCTACCCACTCAATCACCAAATATTTTAATCGTCTCGAACAATTTCAAACGATGCTTGTGATGTTCGGAAGTCTTGTTTTAAATTACATTCTTATCCCAGTTTGTGCCAAATTACTTCTATAACTCCCTTTAACTCTAATCCTCTACTCTATTTAATTCAAATTTCCAATAACTGGAAGCTTTTGGAGTTAGTTGATAAGTGGATTTTGTATGTAATTTGCAAATGTCTAGATTTTAGCAACCACTTATTCAAAACTATATAATGTTTAAGTTGTTTATTGTTGAAATCAACCAACAAAATAGAAACCATTACAGCTTTCACCGAATTTTCTGCCCGCACGTAATAACTGTCTCGTCATTATAAATACTATTTAAGAAAACTCTTATCTATAAAAATATGATAATTACATGCTGGCATTTACGCTATAGGTAACGAAAAAAAAAATAAGTAATTGGTTTTTGCCAAGTTTTTATACCAAAACAATTGGCACTAGCTTGAAGAAAATAAAAGATAAATAAACCAATTTAACCTTCATCAAAGTAACTTAATCATCCGAAAAAGTCATTACACCCACCAATTCCTGTTTATCAGTAGAAACTCAGATAAACACAGAATATTTTCCCCTTATCAGTCAACCTTTAATTTTGCCACTACATAGGGAAGTGGCAAAAGGTAAAGAAAAAGATTGTTTTCCCTTATTAATTTAACAGCATTTTTTTTCATTATATATTTTACGTATAAAGTTCACTTCAACTAATTTATGAGCATTTTTTTATTTCGTTTTCATCGGGTAGTAGTGCATAGAAGCATACTTTCTCAGAATAAGATGACATTAAATAACAATAGTATTTTCTGTTTAATTAAAACAAATTGAAGGATATTTTAATGACGCATAAAAAGACAAAAAAAAATATATTTTTCTCATTGAAAAGAGACTTGCCGCTATTTATACAAAAAGTGATTAGATTAGCGGCAAAAATTATATTTTTTCTTAATTTGAACACATTTTCAGCATTAAAAGCTTTTGGCTGGTAATAAACATTTTAAAATATGATAAAGAATAAATATTAGTTCGTATTAACTCCCATTTTACATGATATCTGTGTCGCAAATTCAGTCGGGGAGTTATATACGCAGCTATCTTTGTTTGTTTATTTATTAAATATTCATCATTCCCGTTTATCAGTACAAACTCAGATAAACACAGAATATTTTTCCCTCATCAGTCAACCTTTAATTTTGCCACTACATAGGGAAAGGTAAAGAAAAAGATTGTTTTCTCTTATTAATTTAACAGCATTTTTTTTCATTATATATTTTACGTATAAAGTTATTACGTATAAAGCATTTGAGCGATTAATTTCTAAATTTACTAACCTCTGTTAAACTTTACATAATTTTTTTACCAACCGTCAGGCGCGCTTCGGTCAAAACGTGAGTGGAAGAAAATAGCTACTTTGCAGTTTTAGACTACAGGGCATTACCGTATTTATGCATATAAGTAACGTCCAAAATTTGCTGACATTCACAATCCCGACCACGAGGAGGTTCCATTTCAAGAATTTAGGGGAGTTACGTGACGTACAATTGTCTTTTTACACTTATAGTCACCAAATCGACTCGAGGATCCCTTCACAATCCTGGCCACAAAGATCTGTGGTGAAGGGTATGTCAGGATAGACATCATCTCTCTCTCTCTCGGAGAATGTCTGAATGAAGGGGGTTTTACATACGAAACTGAATTATTATTAAATTTGACCATTCATGCCGAATAGACTACGAATTTAAGATGTGTTTCTAGTTTTAATATCGGCACCTAACATATATATATATATATATATATATATATATATATATGTGTGTGTGTGTGTGTGTGTGTGTGTGTGTTCGTTCGTTCGTGTTCGTGTTCATCACACGTCAGACCGCACCAGACCTCGACAGATGCCAAATGGGTTAACGTCGCAGCCGTCTGCTGCAATAGGGCCCACCCCTTCGAGACTATCTCACTCTCCTCAGCCGTCTGCTGCGATGGGACGTCTTGCCTGGTCGAGAGCCTGTCTCTGTCTCCACGGTTCATCTCTCTGACTCCTAGTAGCACTGTTGTCGTATATCTTGCGTGCTACGCATAACTCCTAGCAGGCGCCATGGGTGTGTGTGTTTGTGTATGTAAGTGTGCCTGTGTGCAATTAAAGATTATATAACACATGATCAACGAATAACCAAGAGATATATGCAGTGATATCTCCGCACTCGGCCTTAATTGATTCCAGAAACCACGACGAGTACGGAAACGAATTTTTCTCATGCAGGGTAAAGTAAACTGAAATTATCCGTTACTGAACCCCAGAAATTTCACATTTTACTTGGCAATTTATAAACTGATGGAATCGTTTTTTATACAAAATCTTAAAACTGGAGAGACGTAAATGAAAACAATTATCAGATAAAATAAAACAAAATTTAACTTCACTTAACCTGTACTGGTTGGAAATCATAATCTAATGGGGTGGTGGCGAGAAGTTTTGCTTTGAAGGGGAGTTCTCTTTCATTAAAACAGAATCCACTGGAACAGAGGTTCTTTATATTTTCAGCCTTCTATTGAATCCTGTTCTATACTCAGATTGAGAGAGTTTCACTTCAAACTTGTCAAGAGAAACTTTGTTCTGCCAAATTTGTTAGGGGATACTTTTCAATTTTGGATACTTCTAGCATTGATAAGGGTTACTTTTCAACAAAATTTTATAATTCGACCCATTTCGAAAATGTTTCTTGTAGCAGTGAAGTAAAGGCTTCCACCCTTCCATCCTTCTGACTTGAAAAAAGTTCTCCAGCCACTATACGTTAATACTCCCTTTGAAGTTCCTGCAGCTCCTCAATAATGAGTTTGTGTCTGTATTCTTCCACTAACTCTTCGATGTCTTCATCCCGGACTTCCAGGCCTATAGACTTTCCCACAGTCACGATGTCATCCACTATTTGTGCAGCCTCAAAGTCCCCGAAGTTACCCCTATCTTTGTTCTTCAGCGAGATCAGACACGCAGATACCATGCCCAGACTTAGCTTTTGTCTCGTCATGGATCTAACTCATTCTTACTTAGTGATATCACTAACCTTCGTCAAACTCACGCTGACTTATACAATCCGAAAAATCAAGAAGCTCGAGATTAAAATATATGGCGAAATAATTAGAGTTCTACTCTGAGCGCGAGACTAACGCGTTGGTGTTTGTTTTGTCCAGAGAGACGGAATTGTCTCATGCCGATTTTATACCTAGTACGAGTACCGACGCATTTTTATTCGCGTCGGAATACGTTCGGTATTAAAAATACAGAATTTGAAATGTGCCCATCACTAGAAATATACTGTGAAATGAAAGTCCTAAAAAGAGACATCATTACACGTAATAATGTCAATAAAACATGCTATTGCTCCAACACTGGAAACTGGAAATTAAGCACTTTATATATGTTGAAGTTTTAAATATCAGCAAGGTTTTTATTTCAAGAACAATGCATTATGTCAAGAGGGCTTTTCTACAGCTAAAACGCCTTAATATTTGCTCAATATTCTCTCTCGCGTTCTTCCTTCAATTTAAAAATTTTTCATGCTTGTTCGGTAGTCAGACCCAGGCCTCTTGATGACAAGGCTTATGGTCTATTACGATGAGGAACGTAGGTAATTATATTTCTAAACTTACTCAAATAGGGACTTCTATAAATTTTGAACTAAAATATTAAATCCACACTTACAATAATCAGAGTAAGTTAGCAACGTTAACATTCAACGTTAAGGTTACCCCGAAGTTGAAAAAAATGTTAATAATTTTTTGAGAGCTTTGACATATTTTATGAAAAAAAATTAAGGTACTTGTACTTTGGAATTCACTGTAAAATAATATTTGTTTCCTTATTTTATTTCATTTCAATGAACTTTGTGACAATAAATAATACCATATTTTACGGAGATAGTAAAGTTTTTCTGCCGAATTTCCAGTATGAAAAATAAATGTCAAAGTTATCTCTTAAAAATGCACTTAGTAACCTCAAAATGCCAATAACATTCCTAAGTCACATATATAAATGTTATACCGAGTATACCGAATTCCGGGATCCCACCTAACAATTTTATGCTCACAAAATTTTCAAGGAATTTGCGACACTGATGTAGTTTAAAGCTATTTTTAATGTCACGCTCAACTTTAACCCTTCTCCGTCTATAACTTTGAACCATTTAGCAACCCCTTAACCTTTAGGGCAAATCTGCGATAGGAATTTCTCGTGTCATTTAGCATCCGCATCTGACGCCACCCTTCATTGTTTGCCTATAAAACTAGCCACCCGTCACTAATGCGATTTCAGAGGGAGAACGCTTATCTTGATTCGCGGAGCATCTCATAAATTTATACATAACATTACCGAATCCCAGCTCTCATATCCATCTATTTCAGGCTTGTTTACTAGAAAAACGTTTACTAAACTTACGTGTTGAAGAATGTAGTTTTAAAGTGTAGGAAGAAGTGTGTAGACTTTCCCCTTTAACAGGATACGGTAATAAAATCAAAATGTTATATTAATTATTGCATGCGCAAAACCCTTATGCAACATAAAATTAACGCCTTTGAAACATCCTTTAAACATAAATGACGAAATATTAAGCATACTTTTATAGTAGTTCTGTACAACCTTGTGTCTAGGTTTAGAAGTTGTCGTTAGAAAATATTAAAAACGGATTATTTCTATTTTTGTACTCTATTCAGTATAACACAATGCTTTAATAAAAATCTGTTTATAATCTTATGAAACAACTACGCATTAAAATAACTGTACCAACTCAGCCAAATAATTCCAATCTCTTTTTCAAACATTTACGAGGTAATTTAACTTGCCTAAACGTTTAATTTAACCCGGACATTGTGCTGATCCATAAATTACCAATACCTGTTATGAATTTTTAAAATTTTCATCAGATAATTCTAGATAATATTTCTCTCTGTTCCTGTTACTATACACGCTTGATTCTCATATTAAATGAACCCAAATTTTTATGCATATTTTTATGCAAATTTTTATGCAAATTTTTATGCATATATACACAGGTGGTTAACAAAATAATGGAAACACTAAGAAACATCATGAAAATCTTTATTAATACGGCGCAGGATCATCTTTGTCATGTAATACCACCTGATTCACATTGGAATTGGATTATACAAGTCATGAATAGTGGTTAAGAATATATTATACCATTCTTCAGGGAAAAATAATGAAAGTTTCTGTAGAGATGCTGTTGTGGATATTGATACCTGGCTCTATCCGCTTATAGAGATCACGGTGGTGGATGATATATAGTCGGGGGTATTTTACAGGGCAAGATAAGATATTTGACTTCTTTTTCATGCTCTTCAAACCAGTACTTGATGGATTTAGCTGTATAGGCCGTATTTATATGTATAGGGGGATTATCATCCTGGAGAACGCCATTTCCTGCAAGAAACAGTGTTTTCCCTATAGGATGGACTAGTGAGCTAAAATCTTGACCTATTCCTTCCCATTCAATCTTCCCATTCAACAATTGTGGACGATATTTTGTATTGGCATCGATTACAAGTGGCTTGGGAATAGCTATTATTCCGGAAATGCTTTGTTTGTGAAGTTTCCTTCTACCTCTAATGGCTGATACCGGAACATGCTGATGCATTTTGAGCTCTTAGGGCCATTTTGGTTGCAATTGTTTTCTTTCTTCATGTCACAATCCGCTTCAATACCTCGTCCGTCTCTTTTACTCAGCTCTCCTTTTCGTCCACTATTCTGTTTGGCAAAGGATTTTTTTCCGTGCACTCTGTATGTTATCATGACTTTAGATACCATAGCTCGAAAAACACCCATTAGCCTGGGGGTTGCGGTAAGAGATACTCCAATTTAAACTCGCTCCAACAATTTGCCCTTTTCGCAAGATCTGCAAGATTTGACATTTTGCGATGTCCCCCCCAAAAGCACGATGCCCTTAGCTTCATTACTGCTACCTGATAGTAGAATAATACATACACTATATTATATGAAAAAATACCGGTGGCCAGACTCTTTTTGAAGGAATACGAAGCAAATTCATAAACACCGCTAATATTGATAGGTGTTTCCAATATTTTGATAACCACCTGTATATATCCTGTATATATTTTGATTTCCGGAGCATCTCGTTAATTTATACATAAAATCAGGAAATCCCAGTTCTTGTATCCCTGTATTTCAGGATTGTTTTCTAAAAAAATGTTTACTAAACTTACTTATTAAAGAATGTTGTTTTAAAATATAGGAAGAAGTAAGTAGAATTTTCTCCTTAACAGGATAAAAGGTAATAAAATTTAAATGCAATATAAAATTTTTCATACGTAGAAACATTACGCAACATGCCTATGCAATATCTTTTCAGCATAAATATTTAATATTAAGCATATTTTTAGAAATGATGTGAATAGATCTGTTCACTTTAGAGTCTCGTTGTAAAAGTTGTCGTTAGAAAGTAATGAAAAATAGCTTATTTTTGTTGTTGTACGCTATTACGCAAAAAATAAAAATAAAAAATTAGAAACAAATATGCATAAAAACAACTGCACCAGCTCAGGTATGCACTTTTAGTCAATTTTTTTAAACATTTACCAGGTAATTTACATCATATACAATAAGATAAAAATTCAACTGCAATCGGAAAGATACGAAGACCATTTACCATTTTAAAATAAATTACAACAGGGGCAGAAAATTATTGAATGAAATTATTTTGTAAATGATAAATATTTTCTTTCTGTGAAGAGGTATTAAATTACCCACATTTACAGATCGAAGATAAACTTTATAAAATTTAGCCGAATATTCATTCTAATTATGGCATTCTATTTCTGGAAATTTCCAAGGAGAAGGACTGACGCAATTAACCATGTCGCTGTCAATTAAATATTTTAAATGATACATAATTAAGGAGACGCAAATTTCTCTTTCTCTATCTTTTAAGCTAGCTTATGATCAATCATTGAAATCAAGCGGAGGAATTTTTCAAGTTAAATATGACAATAAACTACCAAGGAAATCTAAACAATTATTTATTGAAACTTAAAGAAGATGCATCATTTTAAAGAAAAAGAAAATAACAATTGTTCACGGAATTAGAAACTGTGAATAACGTTAGACATGTAGGAAACAATTCCCTATTAAAAAGAATAATTTTAAATTTGAACACTTCCATTTTTAAAAAAAGTATGGAGTCAGAGTAAAATTGGACAGTCACTTTTTCTTGTTATGTAAAAGCTTCTAAATCAGGGATTCCGAACGGGGTCCAGGTGGACTCCTTGGGGGTCGCGGGAAGTTTTAAAAGGGTCTATAGTAGGGGTCTACAGGGGATCGATGATAAATTTTTCTGTTTTAAAATTTAATTTAATTTTTTAGGAATGTAATTACTAGAAAATAATATCCATTTTAATATGTATAAATAGAGATTTGCATAGGGCGGAGTGATCCACCCATCTAAAGTCGAATGTCATGACGCTTTTGTATATGTGTCGAAGGAAGTTATATTATCTATATTAATAAAAGGAAGTTTTTTTGTGTGTGTGGTCTCCAGACGAATCTATCGCACTTACAGTCATGAACTTCGGCACACAAGTAGTGCAGACGATGAGCACGTGCGCCTTGAAGCCCGAATTTTAAATTTTATTACCATTAATTTTTAATTAATAAAATACCAATAATTTTTGAAGGGTGAATCCAGAAATGTAAGAGCCTCACAACTCTTAAGCCAGCCATGTTGGACTAACTGAACAGCGAGAAGCAAAAACGATAGAAAAATAAATACAATAAAAGCATACAATAAGTCATATATTAATCCCTAATGATAAATGAAAATAATAATATTTCAAGTCAGATTTTATACTAAAAAATTTATATTTTAAGACATTTCGAAGAATTGCAGTTGATTTTTTGAAGAATTACCGGTCTCAGATTGTAAACAAACGTTCTTTGTTGCCATTTTCATTTTAGAATTTCATTCCAAAACACAATTTGACATTTTTCGTTTTCAGCTTTTAGTGGTTTAATATAAATGTATATATATTTTTCATGTATACTGTTATTTATTCTAGGTTATTTAAGCTGTGTTTAGTTTTTATTTATACTGTGTTTCCTTTTCTTTAATTTTGCACTTTTGATTTTAATCTCAGTTTTAAGGCAAACTTTTTCAGTAATTTATTTTGTTTTGTATTTCTATAATTTTAAAACATACTTTTCATTTCATTTTCTGTAATTTGGCACTTTTGATTTTAATCGCAGTTTTATTTTAGGGTCTTTCTTTCACATATTTTTTACTATGTAATTTATACTGTGTTTAGTTTTTAAATTGATTTTGGTTAACAATCAAACATTCTTCAAATCCCGGGAAACGGAGAATTTTCATTCTGCTTGCGACTGTTTGCAGGACATGGGATGCGTAACCACAACATTTAAATACCTTTATAAGTTGATTTTTAGTGTTTCCATTCTCTGCAATGATTGCTGAAGGCCCGGATCCCAAAACCGACCGGCTAGTAATTACATATAAGTCAGTAAAATTGTTTATTAAAATACATATTTATATTCCTTATGTTAGTTATTGTGACTATACGATGATAAGAAATTTCAGACCAAACATTAAAAAAAATTGTATCAATGCATCAAGCACAACCACCACATTAATTGAAATCGAACTTTTGTGCAATTGCAATCTGCGTTTCTGAAATCTTGTTTATATTTGTGAAATTAAAAAGTAATATGTGAAAACAAAAATAATAAAACATAAAACTAATGAACCTTTTTTTCTATTTTTTTCATGTTCTTAGTCAAATTGTTATCTTTAAGTGTTTTATGTGCAGTTATTAGTGTCATAATTATGCTGCATGATGTATATTATAGAGAAAAACGTGAGGGAGTTGATGAAGAAAATCATTCTATTAAAACGGGTCGACATAAGTATTTTTTTCCTATACGATAAGCGTTTTTACAGAGACATTCAACCAGAAACCATATATCATTTTCCCTGTCATCTTACAACCATATAAAAATTACATGTATGAATTTCCCAGTCATTTTCACTGTCATTTTACAACAGTTCGGGAAAAATTTAGAGTCATAAGATAAATAGTATTTTTTTCCCTATATGATAGGAAATTTTACGGAGACATTCAGCCAGGAACCATGTATTAATTTCTTCATTACGGAAGCACGATTTAGAGGAGCCATCTTTTTCCCCTATCTCGGTGCTATCCCAATTTAGAGAGCATTCTAAGGTCGATATTTGGGGGACTCGTACCCTCCCCCTACTCCTTCGAACCTCACAAAGGAACATTCAGTAATATTGACCCAGAAGAATAGTATTTGTTGGGAATTGTTGAGAGATGAACCATTCAGCACCAGCTAGACAGTACTGCACTTTTTCTAAAAATAAAAAAAATAACAACTCTGGAATTACCAGAAAGCAACATATTTCCTTATTTTTTTAAGTAGATATGTAAATATCACCTCCCAAATATAGGACAAATAGTCCAGATGGTTATTTAATGGCATGAGCACTGCAGAAAATGGGGAAAGGGAAATAAAAATCCAACGAATCAAAGAGATCTTCTGCAGTGTTTTTATCACCAGAACAAATGTTTAAATACTTCTGGTATATGACATTATCTTTAGTTCTGGATATAACTAGTAATAAAGGTGTGATTGAAACTGATAAATTGTTGTTTGGAAACAAGCAGCAATTTGTACGGCAAAACAGCTGTGTTTCAGTAAAATGGACCGAAAAAAAATCTATCGTTGAGCTGCTTCTCGTCAGACTCACTATCAATGGTTCCGTTATTTAAAATATAGATCTGAAAATATATTGTTCCCAAAGTTAAACAAACTTATGCTGCTTTTTAGGAAAAAAGCATTAGAAAAGGAAATGTAATACTATATAGTGTACAGATGGTGAAGAAAGATACCTTCAGAAGATTAACTTTGTGTCATTAAATATATATTTCATGATTATTAGGAGTGATATTTTATTAAGGAGTCGTGACATCTCTCAGTTTTTTTGTGTGAGATTCACAAGGAATAATTAACTGAGAATTCACGCGCATACAGTGGTTTATAGATCCGTTGATTTAAATCCATGGTTGCTAAACACTCCTGGATTAAGGAAAAAATTAATTTTTTATGCTCATATAATTCACGATACTAACTATATATCTGAATTAGATTTCGTCAAAAACTGCATTTAATTCTTATTTCTCAGATTTCGATATTTTCCTGCCAATTTTTTGTTTAACAGCTGCCTGGGAAAACTCTCTATAAATTCGACTCCTAATATCCCTTTTTCACACTCTTTAAAAAAATTCTATCATATTTATAATGCTTCACAATTTTAGATTTCAGATTCCACTCTCGGTCTTTTATGTCCCAAATGTGCCTTAATTTGTTGTAGCGTTTTAAAGCCTATTCCTTTGTGTGGTACATAAGTTTTGACCTACCTATCACTCTGATGTATAAACACCTTTCATGTTTCCCTCTTCCTTTGGACATAATGGAAGATTAGAAATACTCTGTTTATTGCGCTTTTATATCAAATAATTTAATGATTTTTGCATTTGAAAATTGTAAATAGATACAATTATTCCTGATTTTACCCAAAAATATATATTTTTTTGTTCGACACTAGATATCAGATTCAATTTTTAGCGAAAATTTTAAACTAAGTATTTTTGTTTGAAAATACTTTTATTGAACTCTAACGTTTAAAAAAATATTCAAAATTACCATTTTTTTAACATAATTGTAAATTCGATGAGAATTACTTGTTTCAACTTTCTCTAAGGCATAGGCATCATCATATTTATAACTTAAAGTGTTTAATAAAAGTTTAAAATGTTTTATAAGATACGTTGAACACTTTCAAATTCGGCCTTCTATCAATAAAATTTCAAGATAATTAATACCTTGCTTTAGCATTCAGTTTCAGTAATTTACAATTTTAGTTTAAAAAAATAGGCAGAAGATTTATAACGAGGCTTATTCGGTGTTTTCTTTCATGTATTAGTGAAAAAGTGTTAAAAACTTTCATTCCTTTCAGTACCTGGAAAAATCGAATCCGCAGAATTAACCCAGGTTTAATTAAATTATTTTGAGTAAAGGAAGGAAACAGTTGTAAAGTAAGATTAGACACTTTTGAAATGTATGCTTTTAAAGTTAGTATATAATACCTAAATTTTTCAGCCTTATCATGAATGTATTAACAAAGTATGGAAAAATAAAAATTTTAGATCTTTATCTCTGACATACGAAGTAGATTTATTGAAATACCTTAAAAGATTACATATCGAGTGCGCAGACAAATATCAGTTTGAAAATTACAAATTAAATAATACATTAGACCCAATTATCAAAATTTAAAACATCTAGTATTAAACTAAAAGCGACATTGATTTAAAGGACAAAAATAATCTTTTCTCCTTTACTTTATAATTCTTTCCATCTCTTAGATTATTTTTAACTCAGCAATTCGAAATTTAATAAAAGCACATTTTTTCGAAGTAAAAATTCCTGTTCTTATTATTAAATTTCGAATCTCTAATTTAACACATTCATTGTTATGATTTAAACATATTTAAGGCAGCAATATTTTCAAAAATTTCTCAATTAAAAAAGGAAATAGCAGCATAATGGCTTTCTTTAATGTTTTCTTAAAGTCTGGAAGAACATTTATTTCTATTGTTTTAATTATTCTATTCAGTCTCAGGAAGTTGAAAAAGAATGGAATTAATTACATTTTAATTTAAAACTCTAATGCTTTCGTTGAAAGGGAGTAATACTCATTTCTTCGTATTCAAATTTAATCCTTTGTGACCTTCCGAGCTAAGGCTTTATAAATCGTGGAGTGTTCCACTTAATTTATATGAGAGCGTTCTATTTTGGGTTTTCAGAAGTATATTCAGGAAGAAGTGAAAAGAGTACATTAAGTTTTTCTCTGTTTCTAGCGAGCAGCTCATCTATAATACACCAATCAAATAAATATAAAAAGCAATGTGATTTAAATACTTTTAAGAATTAAATTATTGAGGATTGAAATTACTCCACATTTACAGTTTACTTGATCAGGATCAAACTCCTAATGATTCTCGAATATTTCAAATCCTCTTCACTGACCTCAATCTCTAGTATTCTCAAATAATACGTCGTTCCGCCGCTAGGCATTCAACAAACATATGGACTGAAGACGTCAAGTCGCTGCACGCGATCCATATACACACAGAGTTACGCAGGTCCAATTTATCTAGGATCCTCGGGACTACTTGTACTAACACCGCATATGGCTAGACATGGTCCCAGACCCATTACCTCTCTTTGCCTGGACGAAACCCAGTTACCAGGGAGACCACGGGGAGATAGAGGCAACCGCCGTCGAAACGGTGCTACAACAATTACTTCAGAGTATACAACTACCCCAGGAGATTCGCAGTTGCTCGATCCATTTATGCCGCATTTACACATTCGCGATCGCGCCACCTGCAAGACATTCGCGAGACATTAGTCACGCTCCTGCATCGACGCAAATGAACGGTCTCATATTGTCATTGTCGCTCTCAAATTGTCCCATATTGACCGCTCTCAAATTGCGCTTCTTGTTGTCATTTGTTCTTGCGTCAGCCAGTCGTCTGACATCTGGCGCCATTCGCCCATTTGACTCGTGTCAGAAAACCGATCCCGAAGAGAGCGCTACGATTGGCGAGGAGAAACGATGAAAACATTGTTTAGACATTCGCCCCCCGCAATTCGACTCGCCGCAATCGCGACTCTGTAAAGGCGGTATTAGCTGCACCCAAATGAGATTCTGTTCTAAGAGGCTTGGTCGTCTTGGAAAGAGCCACCCCATCCCCATGCAGGAACCCGGCCATGAATCTCCAGTAATAGATTTTATATTTTTAATGAACATGTAAATATCCATCAACTAGAAGTTTTCACAGTTTTTTTCTGCATAGGTTCTGGAATATAGTATGACTGGGTCTCCATAGTCATGAGTCCCAGGTATTGTTATCTGAATTTGAATATTTTCGCTACCGTTATTCATTGTTTTTAGACATGAAAATGTATAAGTAATTAAAGAAATAAATGAAGATACTCCCATCATCATAGGCATGCCCTCGGGGGGGGGGGGGACTTCTTGAAATAAAATAAAACGTTAATAGAAGTTCAGTTAAAATCGGAAAATTGTAGATAACTTTTAAGAAAGTTTATTTTCTCATCCTTTTCAAACTGTGAAACTGAAGATTCCGATTTTATCTCGTGTAGAATCAAATTGATTCTACCAATTAATAAAACCCTCCAGTGAACCAGCCGCGTCACAAGAATGCACTTTGGGAAGCAAATAAGGCTGACGGAACAAAGAACGGACAAGACAAAGGACTGTGTTAACAAAAGCATCCGACAACGCACGGTGTCGACGAGTCAACGTTCTGACGCCATAGATGAAAGGACAATCCGTTCCACTCCACCCCTTGATAGATGAGGATCCCGTAAATTATACTTGCAAGCCCATCAGCTGAGTTTTTGGCGGGAAAAGACTAGACGAATAAAAATCCAGAAAAATTATGTCACCCATGAAGTGCACCACTTAAAAACATCTTAGTTTTCCAGCGATCGTAGAGCCAAAATCTAAAGTTACGTCGTTGAGGAAAAAAATATAGTTAGTTATCCTCTTTATCTCAAGGTGAGAAGGTGCTACTCCGGCCAGGTGGTCGTGAATTAACCTTTTCTCAAGCTGAAAAATTATCTTAGAACCGTAGGAGTTTTTCGTTCTGAATCGCATCTAAGATTAGGTCGATCTATTAAGAGATAACGAATTCTCTTAGATCCTGAAGTGATCAGAAAACATTATTCGACACCCCGTCGACTTACATCAAGACGAAGTATTTTTATTGCAGTTGGAGATAGTTTGATTCTCCTGGATCCTGGAAGATCCTTGAGAGATCTGACCCTTATTATTCAACCCCCTGTCGGCTTGACTTCTAGCAGAGGTATTTTTGGCGAGCCTAGTAGGCTCTAGAATGGGAATCCAATGAACACTTGTATCGCGAACTCGGTTTGCATCTGAACTTCTCTGCTTACAACTGTGTAAATTTCATCGGAACTTTGCCCGCTTACAACATCCCCTCAGAAAGACGTGTGTGAATTTCATCGGAACTTTGTCAGCTCGCACGGAGTAGAGTACATAGTGTTAAATTGTCTCTTAAGTGATTTCATCATAATTTACTCAACTGTGAATAAATCCATTATTTAGTTTTTAGTAGACCTACAGTTTTAGCATGGGTTTTACCTACAGTTTTAGCATGGGTGTAGGCATGGGTGTAGACTAGGCACTATTATCTCAAGATTTCTTTACGTATATGACTAAATAAAAAAGGAAAGGGATTTTATGTACACTATGTAAGCAATACGGGAAATAATGGGGGGGGGGAACATGCTACTATAATTCTTCTGAACCTATAACATGTTACAAATAATGCACTGAAACAAATGATAATAAGGATGTGTTGCTAATGCGGGGCACTTGTCACTGATGACACTCGCACATAATCCGCGAGAATCTTTGTTTGTCCACGATGTAAATGATCCTTAATTTTCCGGAAGTGTTTAATATAGCTGATCATAACAATCATTTAAAACTGACCCCTTTTTCTAATTCTAAAAGAAGAGATTTTAGAATTTGCTGACAAATAACATCAAAAAGCAAAATTTTCCTTCACTACTAAAAATTAATCTACATTCTTATGAACGCTGCCCAGTTAGAATACACCGAAAATAATGGAGAGTGCGTTCATAGAAAGTAATAAATACAAATTCAGCAGTTTTTGAATCATTAATTCCAGATGATAAGCAAACACAAAATATCCTTTAATGTAAGTAGCTATCTTTTCAGACGGGGAATGACAACATGTTAGATAACTCGTGAATGATTCCTACATAACTCAATTTCCAAAAATCTCGATCATAAATATTTTCCTTATTAAATTTCCGTATCATTCGTCCTCTTGGGACACAGATCTCGTAGGTTTAAACGAAATCTTTTCCCGTAAATCAACACATTTTAGCCGTAGCTGCAAGTAAATCGGTTTCCTTTCGATATAAATAGAAAACAGATGTAAGATTGTAGCATTAAATGGATACCTGTGAATGTTCGTTGCGCCGAGTTAATTACGTTGATTTGCAAATAAGAGCAGAATAAATAATGATGGAAAACTTTGTCTACATTTACTTAATTGAATTACTCTCTAAATGGCGAATCAGCGTAATGATAAATAGCAGCGAATTAATTAAGAGCGTTTACTCATTATTGTCACACATCGAGCGCTTTTAAAATTTGGTCAGTGCCTTATCAAACTTCCTATTGGTGGCAATCTAATTGAAATTGATACAGCAAATATTCTAATATTATGCAGTCCTTAAGCAGTCTATACTTCAATGTATATTCCTCCTTTTTTCTTGGTATTGAAATATTAAGAGATAGTTTACAGCAGAAGGAAAATTATAAAATAAATTTCTCTTTTAGGTGATTATACCATTTTAAAGTAGAGGTTTTAATAATGTAACATGTTGTAACCAATCATTAAAATTTAAAAATTAAGGAGATTAATCCAAGAATAACGCTTTTACAACATTTACTCTTAAAACAGATAGATGCACGCGCAGGAAAAAGTTTGTATTTGATTTCGTAGTCGTTTCATTTTGTTTATTCCACGGGAATTGTGATTCAATCCATTCCTGTGCTGAAACAGAAATGTATTTAAATTTAGAGTTTCAGTTTGCAATGGCTAGTAATTTAATTTTATGCTGAGAAAAATACGATTCTTATAATATTTGTATTAATGAAAATTTAAATTAAGTTTTAAACTGTAAATAGTCTATTATTATTACTATTACTTACACACACACTTATAGATAGATAGATAGATAGATAGATAGATATGTTTATACAGTCCAATTTTATTCTTTCCCTCTGGTTCAGAAACAAGAACTAGTTTCATTTTATGTATGCCAATTAGAAAAAATATATATAATTTTTGGTAATCGATGGCCTCGTAATCGAATTTTATTCTTGCATAGACACATTTCTTATACATTTCCAGTTCATCAAAAATGAATCGATAAATGTTAACTCCAAATAAATCATTATTGATAATTGCGTAATAGTGATTATTACGCACTCTTTATATTCAAGAATGATGTTTTACTACACTTATCTAATGAGCACATCTATATACACGTGTAAAGGCTTTGCGTTCACTAATGTAGTCATCTCTAATTTCAGCACGTTAGCATTCAATGGCAGCAATACATAAAACATACTCACAAAATGGAAGAGCATAATACCTGATAGTTGGGAATGAATGTAAATATAACGTAACGCCATTTAACCTGTAGGTTTGAAATATTAATTGCTGAGAAATACTCACTTGGACATTGATGTTTTATAGTTAAGAAATTTCTTTAATTTGGGAATTCAATAATTTAAATAATCATCGTTGCATACAAATAATTTATATGATAACATAGCAAAATAGCTAAAGTAGACTCACAAAACATTAACAGCCAAATCTATGCTTTTTTATGAACTGAGATGATAATGGTGCAACCTAAAGATTAAAATATTTTATGCTGCTAAAACAGTGACCAAAGGTTTTCCCGGATGCATGTCACTCTTGTTTTCATAAGACTATCGTTATGAAGAATTTTTGAATACAGAAATCGAAGTTACTCCACACGATCCCATAACAGTGTGAGTTAATAATCACAAAGTTCTGTGAAAAACAACTTTAATGAGTGGGGGAATTAATGAAAAAATAAGTATATTTTAACGTACCAAATAAGCAGGAACCTAGGTTTAGCTGAGCTTGGCAGAGCTAACAAGTTAACTTGAAAAAAAAAGACTCTAAATTCGCAATTTCTCCAAAATTTAGATTTTATATAACTCTCTAGTCCAACTAGCCCCCAAGGATAAAACTAAATGTATTCAGTGATTATAGGGTCAAATTCAGTTCCCTTGAACATAAATTTGCTGTTAAAGATAACTAGCTTTTCCGCAGAAAATTATGTTTGTCCGCTTACCAGTACTATTCTTATTACATTATATACATATACTTACTTATATATATATATATATAATATGATAAGCAAACACTACCGGTAAGCAAACAAGCATAATTTTTAGCGGTAAGTTTTAAAACTGTCCTAATAAGAAAAAAATTAAATTAGCATTGGATTATGATTAATGAGGCACTCCTGCATTTAGGTGTTGCTGAATTATGTAACAAAACTCACCTTTGTTTAAGTACTTTAATGTTAAAATATATGGTTATCTCCAAAGATTTTTGGGCAATTTAGGGGAATACACTTATAGCAAATAAGGACAGTTTGAAATTCACATTCTCATAAATAACTCTTAAAAAATAATGTTCGGGATAAGGAATAACGTGGAATATAACTTCTACAGGAAGAGCCCTACTAGAAAACTTTCCTCTGATGAAAGATATCGCAAAAGAGCTCTATAATGAAATTTACTTATTTCCATCTGTTTACTTTTCATCTGCTGAAAAATAACAAAACATCTGACACTTCGCATGCGCTCACAAGAAAACATTATATAATCCAATTATGTTAATATCTCATAATTAAATTCTTTTCTGGTGCAACATAGCTTATGAAGAGTGAAAAGTAATTAGTTTCAAATTTGAATTAAGTCACTCACGATACACGCTGCTGAGTATCGATTTTAAGTCACTTCTACCTCAAAAATGTATTTATTCTTCATCTCCCAAAGCAAATTAATCATCCAGAAAGTCAATAAAACCAATGTGTCGTTATTTATATTCACACAGATTATAGAAATTGGGAATTATACGCCTGAACAATACACATTTTTCTCCGTGATTATTATTACTTTTATCTACGATAGAGCTAAAAAAAAGAGGATTCGAAAGCATAAATAATGCTAGGATTTAACATGCATTTATTTTTATTTCAGTAATTTTCTTGTTACATCAGCGCACCTCTCCTGCATATCAACTGCTTTCATTTCACTTGATTAATGACGTTATGCAAGTATGTCATTCAAAGGAATAAAACAGTTTCTTATTATTTTGGTGTTTATTTTTTTCTTCTGTGCCACTCGACAGTTAAAAGAATTTAAAAAGGATGCGAGACATAAATTTTAAAAAAAATTGGAAATTTTACGATAAAAAATGTAATTACTATTCTTCTGTAAATATTTGGAAAAGAAGGCGGTTTTACATTTCTTTTACGCCTTTTGAAGGATTGAAGTTTAAAAATAAGCGGGAAAAAAAGAAAAAGAAAGAAATTAATCCGTAATATGCGACTGAGATGCGATTTTAATTGAAAATTATTTATTTTTATTATTCTCTCCAGTCTTAATGTTTTTTTGGATGTATTTTCATAACTGACGAAAAATATTTCACAGTCGAAATTAGAATGGATTATGCTTATTAAGAAACGATTTATCTTCACTGTTTATTTTAATGTCAAAGTTTAGTGAAAGGAAATTGCATTCTAAAACTAAAGAAAACTCGATAATGCTAATCGCATGTACTAAAAGCACTTTAAATACTATTTCACTTTAGATAGTTTAAAACTAAAGTGGTGAAGTATTCAAAAATAAGAACAATCTGTGTCAACTATTCAAATCAGTCTTGTCCAATCCCCGGCCCTCGGGCCACATGTGGCCCTTGACAGCTCACAAGATCGTAAATTTCATATGACCTATGTTCCTAGAGATCAATATCCCTCGCTTTACAATAAAGTCTTACTAACGTCATCGCTTTTTGGAACTATGTCCATTTTTTAGTAAATAAGATGAAACTTATGAAGAACAAAATTAGATAGAGAATTTCTCATGAGCACCTGTAGAACTCACTAAGAATTGCAGCAACTTCCATCGAACCAGAGTATGATGCAATAGTTTTAAAAAAATGAGGTAAAATATCTGGCTGGTTTTATGTTTATGTTACCCTTTTTTATGTGATAGTAAAAATAAATAAATGAGGTTTTGTAACTATACGAATTGCTATATTACGCATTTTATATGCGGTGCCAAGAAATTTCTCCTCCCATAATGCGGCCCAGGCAAGCCAAAAGAATGGATACCCATGATTTAAATGGAATAACACAACTGGATCACGATTGTGACATAGAAACGGTTGACGCCGTACATCTTTCAAAAAAATGTCTATTTAAATCTCTGTGTCTCTATAGCGGGAAAAAAAGGAATCTTAGTCTCTAATTAATCTACTCTAATTCTGTAGATCGTATTCGCGTGTTCTCATTACGTTGTGGAATTTCAGCTTCACGGCCTCGAAAAATCATTATATAGAGAGCAGAGAGGGGACTTTAAAACCGCAAACCTCTTCGAACAGCCTCAGGAATTTCCACCCCTGCAGGTGTCGAGCAAGCGACAATCGAAACAGGTGATCGACTGGCAGGTGGACGGCGGGAGAACAACGGTACGACGCCGGACTGACTAGGAGACTGACATTATAAGATAAAGAGAACTCCGCCCCATGACGAAGTCCGATGGAGAATGTTTTGATTTTATATCGATATGCTAATGACCATCGTGTCGCACCCGAAACCCCAAGAGGGCCAATAAGAAAACAGATTCAGGAGCGCGGAAATTAAAATGTCCCGCTAAGGGAAAAACTGTTAAAAGAGGATGCAAGAGATTTTGGGGCGATTTTCTTCGAGAGTTCTTCTAGGGGTCTTCTAGAGTCCCTCTAGAGATCTTTTTTTCTTGGAGCTTCGATCTTCGATCTTGAGAGAAAGTTTGTGACGAGCCGCCCGCTGCTCTGATTGTGAATGGTAAGAGATTTTACTCTCGGAAATCATTCTATCGGTCTCAAGTAGCAGAGCCTGCGCTTAGAGAGCCAGAGAGCAAATTGCTCTAATTACTGATAGTTCAGTCCCTGTGCATGAACTTTAATAAATCCACGAGATTTATCGAACGGAACTTTTCCTGAAGTGTCTTTCTACATCCGAGCCTAAATCCCCAAGGACCTGACCGATGACCAGCCGTGATTGTGCACCGATTCGTCTTTGAAGACTATTCCAAACTTGTGTGTGCGGACTCAAGCGACGTCATTCAAATTGTAGTTTATGTTCCTACGATCACGACCTTATAGTGTGCATTTAACCAAGAATACTTAAATAAAAGTATATTTAATTTAATATATTCTGTTAATTGGCTTTCAAATTCATTCACTTAATCTGTGATACGCTACCTAGAGTGTTGGCTTAGACACCAAGTCACAGGCAAAACGTTACAACGTGTTTGAGAAATGAGTAAACCTGTTACGAAAAGCTTTTGCCGATAAAAACGAATGAAATCTTAACTTAACGGGAAATAGCTGGTTCTCTAAAATGTGCGAGGAATTATGAAATAACTGTTTCTTTAAAAATTGAAATTGAAATTTGAGTTATGTTTAATTATTAAAGTGATTTTTGACTTTTTGCTAACAAATTTGCAAGGCAATTCTTGTCTTAAAATAAAATTTCAGTATCCTGGATCTCAGTAATTTCTTTATCCTATATAGAAATTTTTAAATTAATAGTAACATCTAAATTATATAAGTGAAGGAAATGTGAATTGTATTACTCATATACACTTACAAATATTCTTTTGAAAATAATGAAACTATTGAAGCAATCCACACACACACACACACACACACACACACACATATATATATATATATATATATATATATATATATATATATATTTACCAGCGTTTGTAATTTTCATGATTTCTCTTTTAGTTGATTCTGTATCGCAGAAACAGAAGCCTTTCAAACAGAAGTCTGATTTTACTATATTCTATCTATTGAGCAATTAGTGGGATAAAGCCAATTTTGCCCTAATTTCATCAATATGTGGTAAAACTATTATTTTTTTTTATTCTATTGCCCAAATATATACAACATGGGAAATATTTTTTATATCGTCTGTATGACGCAACATGTCTACTAAGCTAGATATACTGACGATAATCAGCATTTATTTTAGTTTATAGACCTCTTTGCAGATAATGGCATAAAATAATTCAATTTATAAAGTGTGCTCCTCCATGAAGATAAGTACTATTTTATTCACGAGATGAAGAGTATATATATAAATGGTTTCGATTTAGAGTAAATTGTTCCACAAAGCCTTATCTATGAACTGTTGAGATAGCAAAGAAAACATTCTTTATGTTGAAAGGAAAGCCCAACTTTTCATTATCTGGTACTCTAAACAAGTTACATTACATTTCTTTCAAAGAAGTAGTTATTGAAATTCACAAAACGAAAATGCAATAAATGTACATTTACAAGAACATCGAAGGATGAAACAAACGTTGTTTATTTGACTTTATATTATTAGACTTTATAAATGATAACAGCTTGTGCTGTTCCATGATGGCCACCCTCCCAAGTACTGTCAGTGTTAAATGTTGCTTGACCTTTGTGATCGTACTAGAAAAGTTAACAAAGCTGGTACACAATTAAATTCAAAAGGATAAAAGGATTAAAAGGATATCAAACGCTGTACAAATTTATAATTCCAAGCAATAATCACGAAATAACTTAAAGGATTGTGATATAAACTGAATGCAACTATATTTTACGACGTATATTTTCAATAAAAAAATTGTAGCATAAATGTCATTGTGATAGCTATGACGTAACACTAAATAACCTTTTAATTGGTATTGAGATACAAATATGTAATAAAACATTTCTATCTCGAAAAGGGGAGTACACAATACACTTGCGATAAACACACGTGTGTTATCACAGCTTTATTTATTGTCCAGGGAATATCAAGCTACACACACGGTAAATTAATTCCACTTCGTTTTATACTCAAGAGATGCAGAGTAACACGGTAGAGAGCTGCACATAGCTTTAAATTCCAATAATGATTAATTTTACATTCAGAATAATTCCGTGCATAGTAAAATATTAAGCATTTTCTAATTCAGTAGACAGTGATTTTTGAAATGAATTGAAATTAATTACAATCGGCACCAATATTACAGTCATTGTTAACGAAGTTATTTGATACCATCGCTTAATATCTGATACGAATGCATTTAATTTACCTAGCAACAAATATTTTAAATTCGATTTGACGCAATAAATACTAAGCTCAATTACTGTTAAAATCAAATAGTGTATAACCTGAGGTATTGTTTTTAGCCAGTATAAATACTACCAGTAATGAAAAAGAAACTTCTCTTTTACGTTTTATTTAGTACTATGATATTTCACAATTCACTAAAATAAAGATTTTGCCCACTTGTTCTAAATCTCCTTATTGAAATTTAACCATATCCTACTCTATAAGAATATCTCTCTTAACTAAAGAAAAATATTTTTTAAATGACAAATAACTAAATATGTATCATTTTTCTGGAGAATAATCTCTACGAAAATTTTTGTTAACTTCAGTTAAACCTCACATTTCCCAGGATATGAAATACGGAATTCCCTGAAATTTCTAATCATCTTAAAGACTTTAAAAGGATTTAATACAAGAAACGCATGAAGGAAATATAAAAAGAGACTTAGAATAAACGGATAGTTTTTTTTAGCATAAGGCATTAATCCTAAAGAAACACATTCAGTATGAACGGAGCTGAACCTTACTCACACATCTCAAAATCTGAATGAAATCAGACCTTTATTAGTATTATTTATTAGAAATGCATACCTTGTGAAATCAATCTTTGAATATAACTCTTCCACGTAATAATACATTTTGTAGAATAACAGTCTCGAAGTAGGAGGACCCCAATTTGAATCCTGAACTTTAATACAACTGCTTATTACAAAAATCCACTGAACGCGCCAACAGATCACGGTTTACTTTATACTGTACACATATATCTCATTCATTCTTAGAGTATAGTTGTACAGCAGTTGAGCCTCTGAAGTGAACCTTCGTTCATAACAGAGTCAAATGAATGTACATAGAACCATCAGTAGTAGAGTTAAAAATGAGTTTAATTTTTACTGATTAGACTGTTACCGTCGATAACCTTCTACACCTACATAACAGAAAGAGGGAAAAAACTGTATAATTTTCTCTAAACATTCTCTCTGCAAACTGTAATAACAGGCATGAAAAGTCAATTATTGAAATTATTAATTTTGGATTTTAAAAATTAATATGCTGTATTAATTGCTATATGTATTTAATATTTGTATGTATTAATTAATATATGCATTTTTGTAATTATTGAAAATTAATTATTGTATAATTAAAAATTGTATAATTTATTTGGGAGGGATAGGGGAGGGATATTTCTTTCTACAGAAAGTAAGAAATAAATGTTTGAGTTCAGGGGGACAATTAAACTTAAAATAAGAGGATTTTAAGACATTTATCTTATAATATGCTATTTTAAACTATTTGAATTATAAAATGAAAAGATTCTATATATAATATTAACTCGTATATTTTTTTATTTTATTAATATATCTTTTATAAAACCAAAATAGGAAATTTCGGTTACTAAGCTCTACATTGAATATGCCTTTCCGTTTCAACTAGAATTTTCTCTGTGCTTAAGTTTATAATCTGAAACAATGTAAATATGGATATAATTAAGGAAATCATAAGAAAATCTTTTTCTTAATAACTGCATAAGATCTAAATTAAAATTTAAAATACAATGATTGTACAACAATAGCATAAGTAGGCGGAGAAAGATCCTGTTTGCAAAATATTTCATAGTACATAAAAATTAACTTTTAACCTAAACTTCGCATGCGAATTTTTTGAAACATTTTGTACAAATTGAAGAGTATTTCATAATATTTTTCTCGTGTACTGTATGAGGATTTGTAAGTGAAAGTTTCTTTATTACGGGAGTACTATGTAGTCCACGTTTTAGCCGTGATTCAAACCCATATTCAAGCAGAGGAAACTCGTGACACTGACCACCATACGATGCTGCGGTCGGTGCATTTATAAATAGTTTGTTCAACGCTAAATCCTCATACATAAAATAATATAACAAAAAGTACAGTAAAACCTATCTGAAATCTAAATCCCTCAGAAAGTCTAAACAACCTTTTTAAAGAACTTTTATTTTATTCTTAACAATTGAACGAAGTTTAAACATCATTTTTAGAGATACAAGATAAATGTATTTGATTTACATCGTTTCAATAAAGTGACCTAGTAGCGTATGATTTAAGTATAAATATTATGTATAGATATTATTTCAAGAAGGTGTTATTTTTTTATGATCCCATTTTCTTCCTTCATACTTAAACAAAATCGATAAATGACGTACCATTTTAAAGATTAAATGTCCAATTCTGACGAATTGTTAATTTGAAATTACACATTGTATTGTTTGTTTAAAAATTGAAGTATAAACATTATAAACATTTTTTCTTCCTCTAGATGGCACAGGCTTTTTTCCCGTTATCGTTCCTACACTGAACTTGTAAATTTTAAAATCATCTGCTTTTATTATCATTCTGTGAATTAATAGTTTCTTCTTAGCAACATCTGCGTAGGTACACATTATTCTTTTTGCATGGAAAAGTGATTTTTTTAGATTAAAATCTATTATCTTTCCCCCTGAAGAACATTTTATGAATGATTATTTTCTTTGGTATGCCTTTTTAGAGTTTAATTGTATTTATTCAATTCTATATACACAATTGAATTGCATATGACAAATTCTACCAAGCTATCAAGGGAAATCTTCTAATTTATCCCATAATTAATGGCTTATCAAAATAAAAGTCTTACATGTAAATGTGCAAATCAAAGGAAATAAAAATCAGATGAGAACAACGATTGGTGCGTGAAGGAATGGCAAATTTCTGTTGTAAACTCATTGGGGAAATGTGCGTGAGACATGTAAAGATTTGCTTTATTACTAGATGACAAGTACGCACTCGCTTATTTATTTACTTTTACTTTTATCTCTTGAGCACTCACCTTTAAATTTAAAAAACGTACCATCATCATCATCATATATATTATTTCTAGAAGGTGATTTTTGGTGACGATCTCTTTTTCTCCCTTCATACTTAACCAAAATCAATAAATGAGATACAATTTTAAAGATTAGTTCATCCGCTTCTGACGAATTGTTAATTTAGGATGACACGTTGTATTGTTTGTTTAAAAATCGAAGTTAACAATTGACTTTGGGCTTTAGAGTTCTTTCCTGGATGCGTCGATACGGTGCGGTCAAATAGTGGGTACAGAGAGGTTTTGTAACGTAAATATAACATTTTCCATGAATTTGTGTCATACTTAATTTTTAATATTGTTTTCAAATAGGTTTTAACATGTACATATCTTATGTTCCTCTATTTTGTGTTATGATTCACCTCCAATATTGTGGCCAAAGGCGTTTTGTAATTGGTTTTTTTATTATCCTTACGCACCACTGTTATTTGAGAAATAAACAATGGCTACCAATGAACCGGTTCTGTTTTCATCCTACTACAAACCACCAACCTCGCTATAAAATAAATCGTATTTTATTCGCATGCAAAATTTTCGTAAGGGCCATCTGGTTAATAAAAAAAGAGATAATTCTTTTCTTCCTAGTCTTTCACCTCAGCCATATATATATTTTTTATTTTTAAATAAAAATAAGACATCTGTTAATCTATTTTTTAAAATTTTCTTTTCGAACTAACGAGATTTCGATTACAGGGAATCAAAAAATTAAGCGCGTAAGTCAGCAAGAAGTATATTTCGTAAATTGTGTCATTAAACGGAAAAGCAATCGGAGAATTTCAATTGGAAAGTGGCTGGTCAAAGAAATCACCGAGGTAATATTTGCAAGTGTTTATTATTTTTCAAAAAGTTTTCACTCCGATATTAAATAGCAATGTTGTCACTTTGCAGTATGACATTAATAAATACAAAGCTGGAAGGTGTGTCTAGGGTTTTGATTTCCTCAAATGGGTATATACACTGATTTCAAGAAGTTCACTCAACACAGGTGGGCGAAGTCATGAAAGAACCATGATCTAGATATCATAAAGTTTATTAAAATTTAAAGGTAGTTTCACTGTTTTGGGTCTAAATTCAAATTGTTTAAAGAACACTCAAAATTTAGTTAGATGGTAAGATTTAAAATTTCATTTCTGACGTAGTACCCATTTCTTTTTTTCTGGGACGCAAACATCATGTTTGAGAAAAATCAGATAGCTCAAAGGAAAATCGCGTGCTCTATGATTACATTTATGACAAGACACTTATTCAACGGCCGTTACCTAACTCTTTATTATAACATTTCAAAATATTTAACACTTCTACTACCAACTTTTTTTGTAACACTTAGTACCATTGGGGTCACCAGTGACCCCAATAGTTGATTTTTTTAATTCTAATGCTTATAATTTATGACAATCATATTATTTATAATAAATTTATTAATTAACAGACACATTTTATACAGTTATCAATATATTGAACCCGTTAAAATTGTAATTAGGCACAATTTGTTGAAGGTATATTGAAATATGCATCATGCACAATTTGGACATAAAGTGTTTGAAGGTTGCTTAGACACAAAAACAGAACATTTACTGCACTTATCACTATATTTGCGGCCCACTAAACGTTCACAATAAAAAATCTACCCCTTTTTTTCCCTTTCACACTGATGCCTGCTTCAAGTGTCTTTGGAACAGGTACCCGCTTCTGCAGTTACCTTTCAATTAAAGACTTGCCTAATTCCAAAATAAACACTCTTCTCTTATAATTTGTTTTTTCTTCCCACTTTTAGTTAAGGTGTAACCAAATAATAAAGCCATTCAATGCACTTAAATCTAACATATTGTAAAATATGACCATTGGCCATCTTCTTGTCATTCGCTTTGTAGTATATGTTCGTACTAAATGATCCATCGTATCAACTACTGATTTTGTGTTATTATAATCTTGAATCTTAGCTGATTTTGCTGCCTGTTTATTCTCAATTTCGGGAGAAAAATGCAATGTGTTCAAAAGAGTTACAACTTTTCCTTTCTTTGGTCAATGGAATACAATTGTCGCTGACTTTTGAAATCCAAATATTGAAGAGTTGACCTGTCTTCCTTTGCATGTGACGAACTCCTGAAGTAATTCGGATCGATTTTTTTCTTATCGTACCCAAAAGTGTAAATTGTTTTATTCTCTATCTCTTTTGCTAGATTTAAGCTAATAAAAAAGTTTTCTGCTGTGACATTTCTTCCACTATTCTCCATTCCTTTCACCATATCCAGAACTACTATCTTTCCTTCATTAACTTCTCTAGGCATATTTTGTCATTTTCCTGTGTATACCTGAATATTGCTTACATAAGACGTTTTACTGTCACAAGCAGCCCACAGCTCTATTCCATATTTTCCGGGTTTTGACGGAATGTACTGTCAAAATGGGCATTTGCCCTTAAAGGTAACTAATTGTTCATTGACGGTGATATTCTCATGAGGAATGTAAGCATCTTGTAATGTGACTGTCCAAAGCTCAAATATATTTCTGATTGGTAACAGCTTATCATCAGATCGATTTTTGCACCTATTCTTAGCATCATCAAATCGAATGCAACGGGATATTTGTGTAATTCTATTCCTACCCATAGATTTATTGAAAATTGGACGACCATCATTTTCCTTCCACAGTTTTGTTATTACTTCATTACATGCTTTAAACCCTCCAGCAAGTATAAGCAGTCTAAAAAAGAACAAGATTTGTTCTTTATCTGTGTTAGCCCAACTATCCCCATATATTATTTTTCATTCTTTATTTGTCCCTTTCAGAATTTCTTCAACGATATTTGCTTTTATGAAGAGTTCAAAAGTAGATTGTATAGTGCCTACATTTCTTACCGTGTAACATGTAGGCCCTGGTGGAGTTTTCATCACATTCCGACCCGGCTGTCTACCTTGTGTGTCTCTTTGTGGAGTTTAATACCATATTTCATTTTTATTTCTTGACTTATAAATAAAAATATATTTTTTATCTAAGATTTCTTAGTCAGTTTGGATACGGAAAATTGTAAGAAATATATTTTCTACGAAGTTCTCAACAATGTGGTAATGAATATAGATTTTTTAAATTTTAGATACTTTTTATGTATTTTTAGATACATTTTATTTGAAATATTTTGCTAGAATTATAAAATTATACAAAAGACGTTTTTTTAGTTACTTAAAGCTATTATTTTCAGCAACATCAAGTTCTTTTGAATTTGATGATGGGTCATCTGAGCGATCATTGTCATCGTCAATATATCAAAGAAAATCGACCACTCCATTATCATCTGAAACTTCGTTGGTGTCTAATTCATCAGCCGATAATTCAGAATAATTTTCTCCACTCATAATTCTCGAAATTTCTCCTTCAGTTAGATATTTCTGCTTCCTGCGTGTCATTTTGAAATACTTCAAACTGAGCATGCTATAAAACGCTCTATATTGATTGAAATTGATTTTACCCGATTAGTGTTCCCATCTACAGACAGAACCAGAAATCTTTTATGAATATCCCGCAATTTTAATATTACTCTAAATAAATTTTACTGTTCTTTAAATCCATACTAAATTTTTTGCGGGGTCACTGGTGACCCCATGGTATTAGAAGGGTTAACTGATTGAATAATTTGGATCCCCAACTCAAAGTCATTTGTTTTAAATTTTACATATAAAATTGTTCAGAATTATATTCATAATAATTCGACTGAACTCGTGAAATGGAGAATTATCTCGGGATTATATTTAATACAAGTACACAATCAATGCATGATGAAAATAATTATGCATACATTTATACTTTGGTATGGGATAGAATGGTTGAAAATATAACATCCTTTCCATTTCTATATAAAATCACTTGTTGCTCCATATCAAAGTATGAATCGAAATTAGACTTCCAAAAATGGTAATTGACATGTTTTCAACCACCGTAATTTCCTCTTGGTTTAACAATTTGTGATTTTAGAAAATAACAATAGAAATTAAGAGCAAAAGAAAACAATATTTGTTTTTCTCCAATGTTTACTTCTTAAAAAGAGGAGCAATACCAATTACAAATATATTAATGGTAAAAAAAATTTGTTTTTCAGTTTACCTACTTTCAGAGGATTTTGTGCGAGTAATGAAAACATTACTAATAACATATAACACCATTTCTCAACCATTTTCTAATCTTGTACTCCTGGATAAAAATTTTCTCAGTGATTGCACCCCGGGGTCAGGGTAATGAAACCCCCTTGAAGCCATAAAGATTTTGCAAACCAGAGTGTATTTAAAAAATTTAAAGTCATTTACTCTTTTTAATTATAACTATTAGAGTTGATTCAATGTCCTCAGAAACGGCCTGAATTATTCGAGAAAATGCTCGATATATTGAAAGTTAGATAGCGTTAATTGTTGCTGACATATACTGCTTAAAGCATTCATAAAACAGCATCTTTAATAGAAGAATAAATCAAATTCACAGCAATGTTGTTGTTTTCACCATATTTACTGTCGTTTAAACTGTGGGTTTTATATAAGAAATGCGACAACTGATGCGGTACTGAGGATTACAAGAAGCTGGTATTTTCGCAATTACTAAACATTTTTCATGCGCCCTTCAATTTCCAACACTTACCCAAAAGGGTACTACAGGGGCTTACCAAAGACCCAAAGGGGCGTACCAAAGGGGCTTACCACAGGTTGATAACCAGTGACGTATGAGGAAGTATTCACACGGAAAGCAACAACACTCAGTGCTACAGCAACCAAGGAAATTTTCCAGATAGAATTTGTGTTCATGAAAATTTATTTTATTTTTATTAAAATATAATCTGATTCCATTTTTATTCGTTAAGCTTTCTACCTCGGAGAATATGAATTCTGTAGCTGAAAACATTCGAAATCTAACTTTATGAAACTCAGCTATATAATCGAATGTAACGTTCTGAGTGACTACTCTATGAACAAACATTTCCCTTATAGACTTACAAATTACTTTAAATGGCTGCTTACAAATGATGTATTCGTAGAGCGGACATAATTGACTGCAACCGTCTCAAAAGAGAGTGGCATATTTCGCCAATAGGTATTTACGTTTTAACGTAATGCTAGTTACAATTGAAACCTCTACAGTTGAACTCTGATAAAGTAGCTTAAGTGTGTAAGCCTTCAGGATAACTATGGTTCTCTAGTTGTCAATAAGAAATTATCGTAAAGTATGCAAAATTTGATTCACTAACTAAGGGACTTAATTATACAGAATAGATTTCTAAATAAGACTCAGAAGACAAGTATTGAAATTGACCATACAAGCATTTTTATATATTACTTTAACCTCACGAATTATAGCACTTTAGAAGATAAACATATTTTTATTAACTACAGAATTGAAAGATTCTATTAGATTTTCATCTTCGAAAATGCTAACTCAAATCAATGATGGTCGAATTTAACTGTCAATAAAAGCACTTTTTTTAAAGTTTGTTTGGTAACCAAATATATTTGTATGAAGTTAAATAATTTAAAACATCACAAAATAAGTTTCAATTATCGCAGGGTGAACTCTGCAGGGAGCAGCTATTTATCGCTCAGCATTTAGACAAGACAATAAACTAGCCAATTTTCAACGTAAAATTCTATCATTGATTTCGGCCGCGTAGAATAGGCTTTTCAATAAATTGTGATGAGCATTTTATATTATTTCTACATAAATCTGGTGGTATATTTAGGTGGTATATTAGGTGGTACATTTTCTAGGTGGGTCAGATGGTCTTCACTATCCAAACGGGTTCCTAGGAAGTAACTTGTGATAAATCTCATACTGTTGGGCACTTGTCCTGAGACATTCGCACAAAACAGCGGAAAATGTTGACTTGTTCACTGAAGTAAAATCTACGAAAGTTCTTTTGAGTTAGATCAAATAGGGCTTTTATTATGACGGTTTATTCTCGTATTATATTTTTACGTATTCTTAAAGAACCCTCACATAGAAAAAGCAATCTAATATACGAAGAGTAAGCTCATCTGCTGATTTGACCTGTCTCGTTTTTCGGACAAAAAAATTTCTTGTAATACTGATTTTAGTGTTTATTTTAATTTTACATCGAAGTAATACTTACCATCGACGTTATACTATCAAAGAAAAGCTTTAGTGTTTGGTCCGATAAGACTTTTTTCATGATAGACCATTCGCATATTCTTTTGTATTGCGAAATAACCTGAGATTCATGAATCAACCAAGGATATGAAAAGTTAATGCATCTAATTAATTTGTTTACTTTGCTTCTCCAACAATGAAATTTTCTTGAACTTTTATCAGTGATCTAATACGAAGGCACTTTGTCTGAGACATTCGCACAGAACCACGGAAATTGACTATTTTTTAACTGAGAGTACCATACAGGTGAGTCGTGCTCCCTTGATGTCTGAATTTTGATCGAGCACCCCCCCACCCCCACCCCCAGGGACGACGGACTGGACATTACTGCACTTTACCCACTTAGGGAGTATTGCTCGCTTACCTGTATAGTTTTTCCATTATAAATAATCATTGCCAAAAAATTCACGGTGTGGAATGGGCTATTGTCAAAAAGACAAGTTGCGGTTGTGTTAAAAAAAAAAGAGTCTTGCTTAATTATACTCAAACAAGCTACGCGGTGCAAGCTAGAATCAAAATGACACAACTTTTTATGCTACTAGCTTCCTCAGCTTTCCTTCAGCAGATGTAACGTTTGTTTTTTACACTTTTGTTTACACTGGTAAATCCATATTAAATTGGTCCAACATATTTTTAAAATATATTCTCCCGAGATTCTACCATAATGCGTTTTTAAGTAATGTTGCTTAACGTAGGAAATTAAAATATACAAAAACATTTAAGTAGAACATGAAATAAATGATTGACTAAAAAGAATACACTCTCTATATTCATACTCCTAAAAGTACTTGAAATTTGCAATCCACATGCTCCATTAACAAATATCCCGTTAACTATTTCCGGACATTCCCAGAAGTATTAAATCATAATAACTTTTTTTTAAAAAAAACTTTAGTAAAACTAAATTCCTTATAGACTAAAATACAATTAATCTTCATTGTAAAGTGAAATTGTACCAAACGAAGTTACTTTTCTAACAGAGATAAACACTATTCATTAAAATATATACTATAATTCCCAGGAGACTGATGTTTCCAGGTGAACAATTTCAATGATTGGCGTTACAATGCATGGTTAGTTCGAATGGATAATATGTTTATCTTTACTACTTGATAAATGTTAAATTCAGAAAAAAAATGATTTACATATAGCAATTCAATTTATATTCAGGACCGAAATAGCCAACTTTTTATGCCCAACTTTTTTAAAACGTTAACTAGGAGGTTTAACTCTCTTTGAATTCATCTCAGTTAAAAGTATGTAAATAAAGATTTAGTAAAATATAATAGATTGTTTATTCATTATGTCTGTTTTGTTGACGTATAGTTGTATTATATATATATATATATATATATATATATATATATATATATATATATATGGGTTCTGTCGATCGTGATGAATAAAAATATCTTCTTTTAAAACAAATTTATTGAAAGATAAATACGTCGTAAGTAAGTAAAAACAAAATTAACGTCAAGAGCGTCTTCATGTCAAACATCTTCTCTCTCCCTACACACCCACCGTCGTCGTACTTATATATTGTCGTTCCACCTGTTGCCACTCTTCACCTCAAACATTTTACACTCTGGAGTAACCTCTCGGACTGCGAGAACTCCTGCTTAGGGGCGTGGTCAAGAACGGCAAATCAAATCCTATATATATATATATACACTGCTGGCCACCCAAATTGCAACTCCAAGAAAGACAAGAGATATCACAACAAAATTTATTTTGTTGATAACATGTTGACGAAGTATCAAATGATTAAATTTATAGACTTCTGTGAAGTGTGGTTCCTGCCAAAATCAGTAGCCAGAGTAGCCGCCATTGTTGGAGATCACCGCTGCCACACGCCTCGGCATTGATTCAAAGAGACTTTGGATGCGTTCTTGGGGTACAGCAGACCAAGCAGCTTCCACATGTTGTCAAAGTTGATCTGCTGTGGCAGCTGGGGATGGAATCTGGGTCAATCGTAGAGCAACCATGGACCACATGTTTTCTATCGGCTATGGACAATGCTTGCCACGTGTGGTCGCGCATTATCCTGTTGAAATATGGCTGTGGGCAAGCCCTGAAGGTAAGGAAGGACAACTGGCTCCAACACCTCGGAGATGTAGCGCTGGCTGTTTAAAGTACCGGCAATGCGTACTAGAGGTGTGCGAGAGTGATATCCAATACCGCCCCATACCATAATACCCGTTGCAGGACCAGTGTGGCGGTGCATAACGCAGCTGTTCAGCATCCACTCTTCACGGTGTCTCCAGACTCGAATGCGACCATCGTGGTGTTGCAGACAGAAGCGTGACTCGTCAGTAAAGACAATTTCATTCCATTCTGCCGTCCACATCCTTCTGTCATCGCACCATTGGCGGCGGAGACGTCTGTGGTTCTGCGTCAAGGGTAGACAAAGCAATGGACGTTTGCGGACAGACAACTCTGCTGTAAACGGCGTCGAATGGTACGCGCAGACACTGGATGATGCGTTACAGACTGCATGTGCTGTGCTATGGTTCGTGATGTGACTGAGTGATCCGTCACTGCCATGCGCACAATTTGCCTGTCATCACGTGAAGTGGTGCGCTGAGGTGGATGAGATCGAACACGCCGGTCCGTCGTACACTCCTGCATCCAACGATCACATATCCGCATTACAGTTGTTTGGTTTCGTCCAACACTACTACCGATTTCCCTGAAAGATAATCCACAATCTCGGTAGGCCACTATCCTTCCTCTGTCGAACTCGGATACTTGATCAAAAGATGATCGCTGTTTTCGACGAGGCATAATTGATCGTTTTTTTTGAAAAAAACACAAGAAAAACAAAATTGCCGAACTTGAAATCGTCGAAATCTCCAAGCCTTAAATAGCGCTTTGAAGTGGCGCCACATGCGCGCGTGATGTGCGTCTGCGCTGAAATTCTAATCATTTGCATATCTCACCTCCGCTAATGCATGTTGTAAATTTCATGTTATTTGCATGTTTCCTTCAGGGTGTTGCATTTACAGTGGCCAACAGTGTATATATATATATATATATATTTATTTATTTATTTATATATGTGTGTGTGTGTGTGTAGACAAGAATTCAGTTCAGTTAACGGAAAGTTCAGACGGCACCATTTTGTCGAGGAAACTTTTAGTATTTTGCAGAGGAAATCATTGTTATTTAGGATCAGTCTATGGTGAAGAAATGTTCACTAACCCTGGTATCAGTTCTGAAGAAGTAGGGATTAGTCTAGGAAATTTTCAGCGGCGAAGCTTCTTGTGGGAATGAATGTTCGATCATGATGACGATATAAAAATTAAACTATTAAAGTCTAAGAAGTTAAGAATTAACCTGATGGTCTGAAATTAGTTAAAGAATCAAAATAAATATAAAAATTTAGATTACTGATTTGTATTTAGCATTGTTAATATTAAAAAAAAGACGTGTTACAATATATATGTCAAAATTTTGACGCCTTTTGGTACTTTTCTGTTTAACTATTTACTCCTTGTCCAAGCGATACAGACTGGGTTTGGCACCCTGCCAAAATTATAACTCGTGACGCAGGACATCTGAAATTTTGCTTTCCGGAGGACCGTTATGGAAGAATTTCATCCTACAATACAATTGAAAAATCTAAAATTCTAACAAGGGTACCCCACGTTTTTAATCTCATTCCCAGGGGTGCCGCAAATGTAAAAAGGTTAAGAATTCTTGCTCTAGAATATGGAAAATCAGTGATGTCAAGAAAGTACAGTTGTACTAACAGAATTATAATGATACGGAATCAATATACCCACCCATCCCTAAAGTGAACAAATATTATTCCCATCATTAGGGAAAATTGACTTGCAGAGAATCAAACAAACAATTAGACGTGTATGGACTAGTAAAACATGAGAAATTAATTCCTTTTTACAGTTTTACTCAAATTATTTCACACGTGTTTCAAATAGATCAAATTACTTGCCTATTATTTGAAAACGTTTCAAAATTAAACATCTTTATACCAAATTGCTTTGAACCGATCATTCTTATTCAAGCAATTTAAAATTCTATCCCAACTTGAAATCACTAGGTTGAGGGATAATACACACAGCATACTTTAAATAAAGAAACAAGCAAGGGGTATTTTCAATTAATTCTGATACTTCTTTTCCTTGGGACGAACCGAATGCTTTCGCAGCATCAAAAGTTAAACAAGTACGTAAATCATGAAGGCTCGCGCTAAGGCAATGCCATTCCCGGAAGAACCAATTAGATTTCACAATGAAGGGCAGAGAGGTTAAGGCAGTGATATAACTCCATCATCTCGTGGGAGAAACTGCTACTGAGAACCACTTCCGAGACGGAAGAATAATATTTAAATTTCTCATTTTAATCAGGTACTACTTGAATTCGCGCCTTCTTAAACAATTTTAATGAGATTTTGTTTTGAACTTCTCGCGGGAAAAGGTATTACTTTTCTTTTCCGTCTTTTTCAATCATTTTATCTCTGAAAATACGATTTTCGAGGAAGCAAGTGAAGAAATGACACACGATGATGTTTTGTAATTGGGGGTATTTTTTTTTTCTTCTTAAAACCCACTTTCTTAAACTTTCACTTTTCGTGGAAGAAACGCAACCATTTAAATCAGATATAAAATACTTTGGTAAACTCCCCAATTGAGACGTTTTATCTAGCATAAATTTATAGTATTTATTTTTTTGCTTTCTCTTTATGTTACAATGATCTTGTTTCGATAAAATATGTAAACTTGAATATTATTCTTAAGAACGGAAGAGTTTCATTAGTTTACAATAACATTTTAACTTTGATATATCTTTTTACAATACATCAGTGTTAAGTTAGACTATTAAGTACGTTAAAAGAGTATTATGTTAGGTAAGTTCAATTAAAATATTTTCGATATTAATAGCATTCAGGCGATTAAAATTATGCTAAATTGAATTATCAACAAAAATTTTGAAATACACGCATGTTTCCCCAAAAGGCGAAATTCGCCTTGGAATACGCAGAATGTTCGAAAAGCTTAGTTAGTAGTTACAACAAAGGAAGCTTTAGCTGTTAGTTACAACAAAGGAAGACATATGTCCCATGTCTGAGACTTTTTGTAGAAATTTTTTATGACAGTATCATTTCAATGGTTTGAGGTCTCCAAAATCACTGTATTTTAATTTTTATCCCAGAACCTTTGCTTATTCTCACACGCTTAGCGAACTGTATTTTAACATTTGAACAGTGACTGCATAGATGATGTTACTGATAATTCAAAATATTTCATCAAACCTGATTAGAAGTGTATAAATTTTCATTCATGAAGCAGGTTATATTCATGAAACAAGTTTCATTTATGAAACAGGTCGACATATATTATAATGTTGTTTCTATTTCCTTGTTGTTAAAAGAAAACTAAAAAATTATTTATAAGCTAAGACTAAAAACTCTATTTTATTATGTGTCATGTACTTGTATTTATCCTGTAATAAATAAGTGTTAATCAATAATTTTTTAAGTTATTTTTTAACAACAAGGAAATACAAACAACATTATAACGTATGTTGAAATTTACCGACTTCCTCTTTCTTGAATTAAAAGGAATACACTTCTTATCAGGTTTGATAAAACTTTTAGAATTATGAGTAACATCATCTATGCAGCCACTGTTGAAATGTTATAAAACAGTTCGTTAAGCGGGTGAGGATAAGCAAAATGAGGGGTGACAAGATTTTAGGATAAAAAATACCGTGATCTTGGAAGCCTCAAGCCATTGAAATGGTACTGTCATGAAAATTTTCTACAAAAAGAGCAGGGAACTCTCAAACATGGGGCATATGTCTTCCTTTGATGTCGCTTAACGAACTGAATTACAACATTTCAACAGTGACTGAATAGATGAGGTTACTCACAATTCAAAATGTTTCATCAAACCCGATAAGAAGTGCATTAATTTTTATTCATGAAACAGGCAGTTGGTCAATTTCAACATACGTTATAATGTTGTTTCAAATTCCCTGTTGTTAAAAGAAAACTATAAAATTTATTTATAAACTAAGACTAAAAACAGTATTTTATTATGAGTCATGTACTTGTATTTATCCTGTAATCAATAAGTCTTAGTTTTGGGTTGCGTGGATTTTCATTACACATTAATGTACATGTATATATGTTACTGTTTTGTTATTAGTGCCTCCTGGTGGTATAAATTCTAACCATATTCATTGTTGGCTGCAGGGCGAAGAGATACAGTTCTTGTTTAGCTCACGGCTGTAAGCCACAAGAGTCTGTGGCCACATTTTACCTGTTGCCACCCCAAAGTTGACGGACGAACCCAAGGGATGACAACGTTCCATAATAGTTTTCCTTTAAACTGTTCATTATAATTTTGAGGTTAAAAATTAAGGGCTGTTTTTGGAAATTTCGCAAATTTTAATTTTTCCCACGAAAGAAAACTTTGGTTAGATATTTTAAGAATTTCATCCCAGCTGTCAATATCCCGTATAACTTCAACCTAAAAACGTATCACGCAACTAGTCGAATATTCTCTCTCCCAGTTTTTTATTTTTTCTAGCATAAAGTAAGCGATAGCATATATCTGATCTTTCAGCAGGTCGGTTAAAACTACTCAAAACCTTCTGTACTTCCAGATTTGCTGGACTTTCTTCGAAGGGAGAGTACATTCTTTTTCTGCAGTAAACGATCTACGTCATTCATCTCTAGTTCCAAATAACGAATATCTTCTGCTCTCATCATTAAAATTTCAGTTATATAAAATTTTGCATACGAAGAAAGCAACATAAGATCTCACTGTCCTAATGTTGAATTATAGATACGTTTTAAGCTTACAAGTTAAAAAGAAAAGTCTAAATCTGTGCACAAGAAAATCGCAATTCGAACTTTAAGCTATATTTTACGAAGTATCATCGATTTATTGCCTGTGAAAGTTCGAGAATTTCAAATTTATCGAAATGGTTGTTCTACTTGGGAATACATGATATATATACCCTATCTTTCGATATTTCAACCCAGAGCTCATCTATAGTTACATTCAGCCGATTATTTACGATTTGTTTACCCTATAGTATAGGGCCTATACAAATGAGGATAAAGATACAACTCGTAATCAGAATCGTTGTTCACTTCATTTCTTCGAACTTTCTTGTCTTTTTTATTCCACTCGAGGAAAAAATAGTTTTGACAAGACTTGCGAAATAGTGATACGCTTGTAATAGTATATATTTTGAGATTTTTTAAAGGAAATAGCTATGTATACTTATGTGCTCATTAAAATCCCTCTGCTTTGAAAACAAACTTAATACATCTCAAGATTTCCCATACTCGTGCCCGTTTTATTCTAATATCAATTGTTTTTGTCAATCATATATTTTACTACCAATTGTTCCCTAAAATTTCTTTTAGAAGTGAGAGAAGAAAATAAAATACAATTATTCATTAAAAGAGTACAGACTTATTAAGACCCATTTGAAGAAAGTAAAAATTTCTAATGAACAATTACATCATTTTATTATAGAAAATAATAGAATAAATACTGTAAGTATTTATTCGATTACTTTTTATAATAAACTGATGTAACTGTTAATTCTTACATTAAAAATTAAAAGAAAAATAACATAATACTTAAGAATTACATCGTTTTACTATAGAATGTAATAAATTAACTATTATAAGTATTTATTATATTTCTTACTATAATAAACTGATGCAATTGTTAAATGTTACCTTAAAAATTCAAAGAAAAATATGATAATACTTAACAATTGCGTCATTTATTCTATTACTTTATAATAAAATGATGTAATTGTTAAGCCTTATCTTAATAAAAACAAGAAAATAAAAGAAACTTAACAATTGCATCATTTATTGTAATTGTTAAGTATTATCTTACTTTCTTTTATTTTCTTTTTCTTTTATAGACTAAATATTGTAAGTATTTATTCTATTTTTTTCTATAATAAATTGATGTAATTGTTATGTATTACTTTATAAGCTAAAATAAAAATAACATAATATTTAACAATTACTAAAATAAATAAGATAATATTTAATAATTGCATCATTTATTGTAATTGTTCAGTATAACCTTATTTTATTTTATTTTGTTTTATTTTTATAGAATAAATATTGTATAAATTTATTCTACTATTTTCTGTAATAAACTGATGTAATTGTTAAGTATTTCTGTAAACATGCAAGCCCAGCACGAATGTCAGAATAAAAAATTTCGAGCGGTTACTTCACAATTGTACTCCGAGCGTGGAGCAGTCGATGTGTATATCACCCGCTTACGTGAATGGGGGATATTCTTTACTGGGTTCCACATGCAATGAGGGTGTGATAAAGTGATATTACCAGGAATGACTCCTTTTCTTTGATAACAAAAACAAAAATTTAATATAAATAAACATGAGCTCAAACAACTCTGAGTTCAAACAAACTTTCCATAATGCTAAACCGACTATCTTCCGCGAGCACAACTGGAGGAGTCCGAACCTCTCTCTTACATTTCCAGTTCAGTAATGTCCACTCTAGTCCGGTACTGCACCCAGTTTTTCGTTCCTCCCCGCTGGGGTCTACCCCCCCCCCCCCCAGCCTTTCCGAAGTTTCTCTTGCAATCCAGCACCTGGAATCTTTAAGTTTTCGAAACTCCCCGTAACATCCAGTCCAGACTTTTTTTAACACGAGTTCAATACTTCTCTTGTGAAAATTCATTTCCTCCCAATTCATGTTCCGAACAGCGAAACCAATTGAACCGCTTTCAGACATTTTTTTTTCCATAACGCCCCAATGTCCCGTGATAGCTTTCCATAGTTATTTATTGTCCACTCCGATTGTCCCTGCTTAGAGCGAGAGTCCGTACTTAGAACAAAAGGGGATTCCGTGACGCTTAGAATTTTTGTCGTCGAAAAACACGTGTCCTGGGTGTCCTTTGTCACCCGTCGGTACCAAACTTTCATTGTCTGAAAGTCCCGCGGGCCCGCTCCCAACGTTACAATTACCTTAAATATTTAAAGAAAAATAACAAAATACTTAATAATTACATCATTTTATTATAGAAAATAATAGATTAACAATTATAAGTATTTATTCTATTTCTTTCTATAATAAACTAATGTAATTGTTAAGTGTTACCTTAAAAACTTAAAGAAAAATTAGATAATGTTTAACAATTACATCTTTATTTTGTAGAAAGTTACACAGCATATATAGTAAGTGTTATTAAAAGAATGCATATTTTTTAAAATAACATAACTATAGATCTTTAAAAATGTTAATCCTATTACTATGAGGTAAAATCATTTGTAAAAAAAAAGTATAAGATATAATAATTACAAGATAAAAAGAACTTTTATATACTACGTTTATAAATTTTCTATTGAATATATAAACTAATTGCACAAACCTTCACTTAATTATTCTGTTTCACTTTCTTTTATTTAATTTTAATCACTTTTTAGTCGTTTCCACTATCCACAGACTTTATAAACTGCTAGCTTTTATAATTTTTTTAAAAATATTTCGCACAATATTTCTGTAAACAATCTAAATTCACATGTATTCTGTGAATTTAGATTGAATTCGATAGAAGCGCCACCTTGTGGATTTTTTCCGAACTAACTTTCATTACAAAACAAAATTAACTGAAAATGAATTCAAATCTGCTTAAAGATGGCTAAAAGTATTTAAAGAATCAATTGTCATCGTGTTCTGAGCTATTCTAAAAGTTTCAAATGTCTAGCTAGTCGGGAAGTTAGTTAAAAATCGATTGCAAGATTTGTACTGGAAAACAAGAAAGGGGGTTAATAAAAACGTGGTAAAAAATACAAAAAAATAATGAAGAAACTCGAAGGAATCATGCCATTCTGACGGCAAACACGCGTTCAAGTCGTATCATTGTTGTTTCAAGTAGTATCATTGTTATAGTCAGCCAGTTAGTCATATCGGGCCTATTACTTTCCAACTATCCCAAAGCGGTCGCTTGAATATTTTGAGGACACTGAGTGGCTCGCTTAACACACATTCGGTACTAAAGCATTGCTGAAATGCCGATTACTGGAGGCAATGGAATATTTAATTCGAGTAAACACAGAGTAGGCTGTAGTTTCGCGAACTGTTTGATTGGTATAATACATTTCCTGTGGTGGGCTAATAACGTGTCCCCAGAACTACAAAGGATGTCATAGATATGTTAGGATATTTATTAGAATTTCCCAGAATAACGGTGTTACTGGACATGATTAGATAGTTTTGGACCATATATTATGTTTTCACCGAACCAGGTATGAAAATTATAAAAGAATATAAATGTTTGAAATTTAAAAATATTTCGTATGTTTATGACTTAGTCTATCAAAAGAGCAAAGCCTAATTCTAAAAGTATTAGGATTTCTTTTATAATATCGCCTAAAATTCATAATAAAATAAAATATTTTTTATTATTTAAGTCAAGTGTTTATACGCTGCTAACCTTAAGCAGATTATGTCGTTGTATCCATAAATATAACCAAAATGAAGTATTATTCAAAAGAATTTGGCAGAAATTGATTAGATTCTAAGTTCATAGACATTTAAATTTTTTTAAGTACGTAGAAATGTTTATTTATTCTTAAACCACTTTTGTTAACACAAAGGCATTTTATAGGTATTAACAGTTTTTAGTTTTTTTCTTATTTTCGGGAGTTGTTAGAAAGCATCAATGTTCCATTTTCTTTTTATGTTTTGGATCTCAAAGGGACTGCGGCCATAAATTTATAAGAAGATTATGCAAGGAAATAAAGTCTTTGTTTATATTAGAAATTGTATTGGTAATAAATGGGCAACCCCCCTTTTCATTTTTAGGGTTCATGAGAAGAAGTCATGTGTCCAAATAAGCGCATTGAAGTAGTTCATACTTTATCTAATTATAAAACCTTTCTTCTTTCTCAACACATTTCAAAGAAACAAGAGTATGGTTAGTTACAATAATCAGTCTTAATATGATTATTTTAACCACAAGACTTTCAAACTAAACAACTTTATATGCTAGGCTGAACCTTTTGTCGGGAGTTGCGGATATATATATATATACTCACGTAAGCGCACATACGTGCGCTTACGTGCGCTTAGAGCAAAGTCAATACACAGTCACACACGTATACTTATTTCCTTATTATTTTTTTTTGGATTATCAAACATTTTTGTGGAGGTTCTTTCTCTGCGTAACACTTTAATAATATTTCTTATAATTCGCCCTCGATTTCGAAACGAAGAAACTACTTGTTCAAGGAACGTTTAATATGTACAGACTTTATGTTTGAATATCTAGTACTTTCTCGCTAAAACGCGAAGGGAGCAGTGTTAATCAAAGGGTTGCGGAGCATTTGTCCTAGGTGTTTTCCTCTGTGGTCGAACCAAACATAACCGAAGATAAAAACGTTTTGTTGGGAGAGAACACATTTAATAAGCCTATAGTCATCTTTCTGTTCAGATTTAAATAATCAGTAATTAAAATTAAATAAAAGAATCCCTCTAGGAGTAGGCTACTAGGATATAAATTGTGGTTTCATAAATTGTAAATACGATATGTATAAATGCAGTTCGAGTCTTCGATGAATAGTTTGTTTATTTTAAGGCTTTCGCAGACTTATACAACGTAGTTTTAGATTTGTTACAGATTTGCTTATTAGATGAGCAAAGTCAATAAGTATGTAATTAATATTTCTATAAAAAATTTAATTAACTTATTCACACTTTTCAGACGAAAACTGATTATTAATAATTTTTTGCAATGTATGAGGTGATGGAAATGAAAAGTAATTATTATAAATTTACAGACTGTGTTTTAGTTTGTATAACGGGGAACAAGAGAGAATGGACCAACATAAATATTAATACTAACTTTTAACCTATCTAATACAAATAAAAAATAATCCAATGAAAATAAAATTAATAAAGAGAAAAAAAATGCTTTAAAGATATTTTACAATGACCTATATGTGATATATAATCATTTTTAATTACGTTGGGTCATATTTTCTGTATTACAACTTAATGCTGCTCCTGACGTCAAATTCAATAGAATAAAAAGGAGGAACGAATGGAATTGAAAGAAATCTGAGGATAGGAAATAAAGTTCCTCACTGCGAATCTGCTTGCTACTCAGGTTCAATATCAAAATTGAAAGGCAGTGAAACCGGGATGCCGCGAACGGATATAGTATTAAAATCGAGTGAGACTAGTGACTTGCAATGAACGTTATTAAGTTTTGCACTATCTATGCACTGAAAGTGTTTGATGATGAATTTTAGGTAGAAAATAATAAAACGTTAATGTTATACGTTTCTGACACCGTAATGGAAATGAATGGTTAGTATACATCATACAGTATTTCCTGAATACGTGGTTTTCCCTGGAAGAATCGTAGATGTTATAAAGCCTCCCGCATTCGTTTTGAAGATAAGCTGTTGAAACCACTCTCTACCTCTGGTAATCTATAACAGGGGTTCTGAAGCTTATTTGGCTTACTGTCCCCTTTTCAGAAAAAAACTCAACGCAGCCCTGGAAATTTTCCTTCTTAAGCGGACAAACAGAGATACAGTACAAGTTTGCATCCTTTTATGTATCTGTATTTCTACCTATGCCATTTCACAATTTAAAGAAAGATGTTGTAAATAAGACACCTTGAAGCTTGAAATTACAAAAGTATTTATTAAAACCAACCATAGTAACAGTCTCATAACACACACAAGATGAAAATATCAAAGTAAAAATTACAAATAACATTAAATCTAATCTAATAAGATGGATCAACTTGGTGCGCTGCTACCAGTTTATTAATGTTCGTCTCTAGTTTTATAAGTAGCATTTTCAAATCATCGCGATTCACTATTTGTAATCGGTTTCTATTTTTATTAGATATAAGCAGATTCGGGACTACACTGAACCCGTGTTCCACTAGATAGAATGAATGAAATACAATCAAATACTTGTGTACTATAGCCTATAATCCTGGACAAAGTACCGGTATCAGTTTGTACAGCCAGAACAGTGGGTAGCTGAGTTTGAATTTAAATTTTCCTCCCCTCTGGATCGCTCCAGCATCCCCGGGGGCCGGTATCGCCTACTTTGGGAAACTTTGGTTTATTAGGTGTGATCCCTTTTCATGCAGTACTGGATTAGAATGATATCCACTAAAATACATATATATCTTATCACCTGGAAACCTTATGAGGGCATTTTGAAATGGGCAACATCGTAAATCAAATATATCAGCCTCCCACTCACCGAATCAAGTAATCAAGTTCTCTATTTACTTATGGATAATACAGAATACGCGTAGAAAATTGCAAAATGTAGTATTAACTCAAAATTCCAATGTGTCTTGTCAAGCGGCAACCGAATGTGGGCAGACATGACCTTCGATGAAATATTCCATTTATTTAAACCTCGTGTTTCAAAAGATGACTCTTCGAAAACAGGTGAAACAAACATCGATCAAATAGTGTCGTGATGATTGTTCTAACGGTTGAATAGTCATCATATATAGTCACTCGTAAAAGATTGAACAATGTCGCCGTTCTCCACAATTTTACAGAGAAAATAAATAGTTTTTTCTGTCTTTCGTACTTTATAAATTACTATAAATTATTAACTCAAAATTTAAATATCACTTGTGAAGAGGCAATCTTGCGGGGACCTTCTGAAATTAGTCTGACCTTCAATCAAATATTCTGTTTTTTTCAACCTCCGTCTTCCGAAAGACATAAATAAAATAATCCAGATTCAAAGACATCCTATTCAAGAACTCGGAAACAACGGCGGCTCCAAAGTGGGAAAAAAATCCGGTGTATTCTTTGTTCATAACATAAAATTATATAATCTTAGACCCACTACTAAATGAGTTTAAATTTAAAATCAGAGGATGTTCCTCAATAAAGTCCAAAATATTTTCTTAAAATTCAATGTTAAATAAAACATTACCTATTTGTTTTGGAAGCACATGTCAAAATTAAAATGAGAACATTAATAAATTATTACCAAAAAAGATTTAATTTACATTTAACTGTTGTTTATTTCTTTATGTATATATATATATATATATATATATATATATATATATATATATATATATATATGTGTGTGTGTGTGCGATGTCCGGATGGACATCACATGGAATAAGAGCATACATCGTGGCCGGAAAATAATAAACTCAGCTCAGGAACAAACTAATTTATTAAGAAGTAAAGCAACACATCTTAATCCGTTCGGAGCCAGCCCGCGTCTCCCCAAAAAAGTGCGAAAAATAGAATTAAGTGAAAGAGGTTGCCAGAATTGGCGGAGGAAGTTAGTATGTGGAAAGCGAAGCGTTTATGTCAAAACAAGAAGGACGGGTTACCATGGCGGAGATGAAGTACAGAATGGGCGATTATAGGTAGTTAGTAATATTATCACAGAATATCCCCCCCCCATCTAAAATGGATTGGAGCCGCGGCCGTCGACTCCAAGACACTCCAGATAGTGAGAACATGAAAATTAGTAGTTAGAATATTAGGTTGAAGGTGGCTCGAAACTCACAAATTTTTTACACTTTAAAATACAACTAAAAAGGCTTAAACATGTAAATATGGCATAATCTTAAAACAAATAGCTGGAGAAAAATAAAAATGGAATCGTACACTTAAATGAAGACATTAATAAAACAGATGTAAAGACGTTCCAAATACAGATACAAGAAAAATATTGTGCAGGTCTCAGTCCCTGACATGTGTATCACAGTCTGAAATGTTTTCAGAGTAATGGACGGGTACAGTTCACATAGTAGTAAAAGTCACAAAAGTTATTTTTATTCACAGTCTTTATCGTGGAGTAGGGTTTTAGTTCTTTTGGAGATCTCCTGGGTTGTAGTCACTTTTTTTTTTATATCCACAAATAATGTTCTTTGTTGTTCTTTGTCCGTTGCACATTAGTAATTGACTTTTCTTTGAGCAAAACACTATCTATATTTTATTTATTTTTTTTTCTCTATATCATGTACACAAAAATATTAAAATCATTCTTTCAGCAATTAGTAGAATAAATTTACCAAATGCTGTCAAAATTAGCTTTCAACATCAATACCACATGTCTGGTACCTGATGTTGCAAAAATTCGAACAAAAATACAAATTCCAACAATTGACACTAACATTCAATTATTGTGAAGAAATAAAAAAAAGCAAGACAATACAAACATAAATTTGAGGTATGTGACCTGTTGTGAGTACATCCTCCTTAGCTTTTACCAAAGGGAAGGTGCTTCCAACCTGAAACTCAAGTTGAGCAAACTGCTCAAAATGAAAAGGGGCAGGCAGTTTCTCAAACATGAGAGGGAAAAGCAACTGTTCAAAGGGAACATTTGAAAAGTGCGAAGAGACAGGGAGGACAGTGAGTGGAAACCCCAGTATAAAAATCAATAATATTTATCTAGTACACAGTATATTTCATATAAAATGTAGTAAGCTTCAAAAAGTTAAAAAAAAAATATGTGAGTTTCACTTACACTCACGGGGTTTCTTCAAAATTAACTAGGATGGCGATAGGACAGAAATGCTAAAAAGAAAGATTAAGGATAGCTGAATGATTTACATATTGGTGACTTACATCATTTCAATACTTAAATTTCACTTTTTTTCCGATTTTTAATTTTTACCTGAAATATTTCGAAATTATTTTCATGTTCGACATTTATTTTGGCAGTTTTCATTTTGCTTTTACTTTTACAATACCAGAAAATTACAAAAATAATATAATTACTGACCTGCTTACACACCAATTTTTGTACTGTAAATTGCAATACTTAATAAGAAAATTTTGAGAGTAAAACACTTTTATGGTGATCTTGAAAAATAGATTATTGGAGCTTCCACGATTCCACTGTGTAGCGTTTGGCGTTCACACAGGGATCAAGGCAAAAATGGAAAAAAAAATTCACAATCTTGAATATTTAGAGTTGAATACGGGTGTATCACAAGATGGCGCAGTCCGAGAAGGGAAAAAATGGTGAGGTCAGGCGGGAAACAAAAGTCACAATCAAAACTGGAATGAACTGGAAAAAGGGCATCATCACTTGCTTCGATGTAGTAGATTTCTGTAGCAATTTCATGATTTTGGATGAGGAATGTTTTACCTCTGGTCATTTCAAGCTGGTTAATTCAGGAACGCATGCGGGATTCGAAACCAAAAGTCCTGTAGAACAATGGCGGAAATTCAAAACGAAAGTATCGTAGAACGAAGACTTCTTAACTTCAATTTTGCAGTCGCATTTTTAGAATTCGAATCCTATCGAGCTCTCTGTGATGTCCGGATGGACATCACATGAAATAAGAGCATACATCGTGGCCGGAAAATAATAAACTCAGCTCAGGAACAAACTAATTTATTAAGAAGTAAAGCAACACATCTTAATCCGTTCGGAGCCAGCCCGCGTCTCCCCAAAAAAGCGCGAAAAATAGAATTAGGTGAAAGAGGTTGCCAGAATTGGCGGAGGAAGTTAGTATGTGGAAAGCGAAGCATTTACGTCAAGACAAGAAGGACGGGTTACCATGGCGGAGATGAAGTACAGAATGTGCGATTATAGGTAGTTAGTAATATTATCACACACACACACACACACACACACATATATATATATATATATATATATATATATATATGTGTGTGTGTGTGTATAACCCTAAGAGCCGACGTTGCCCCTCCCCCCCTACCCAAATCTCTGGACTGGAGCCGCAGTGCAGGTGTTATTCTCTAGTTTATAAACAGAATAAAAAGTTCATAGAAGGTAAAGTGAGTAAAATATTATCTCTAAACACAAAATGGTTTCGCCACGAGCTTTTCTTTCTCTTTTCTAAAATTGATAAAATGTTCAATCAAATACATAAACTTCTGAGACATCGTATAAAACAACTTAAGGAAATGGGTACATAAAAAGTACCCATTCTCTATTAATTAACGAATAGAATTGATAAAATACTCGTAGAATATTAACAGAAATATCGAAATCACCTTTATAACTAGCAATAAAACCCATTTTATAACTAAGCAGCAAAACTTTGTGTAGCATCATTAAAATGAGGACTCGTGTTTTGAGTTTATTCCCCTTTCCGCTCGAATAACTATTAATTACCATATTGTATAACGTGTGTTTAAAACTCATCTATATTCCTCGCACCGATGGAACCACAAAGCCTGAAACAGAGAGGCATGTATTTTATATCTCAACAATTTAAAAATATACTGTTTGGTAATTGCTTGATTGTTTTAATAATTTTTAAAAACACCAATGATATTTCCCCCCATGAAAAGATTTAAATTATATAGAGACGTAAGATTTTGTATTTAACTTAAGGAGAAACATGGACAGTAAAAAAAAAATTAAAAAGATTTATCTCCTTTATGTATATGAATTTATAAAAGATATTGTTTACAAAAACAATTAAATTGTACCCCGGTAGAAATAATTTAACTTTTTCTATAAAATTTATAATCCCAACAAATACAAAGAACAGTTTTGCTTTACCCTTATGTCTTGGGATTTACATAAAAAAAATTTCTTTTACATTAGGACTAAAGAAATGCTCATAAAAGCATTGTGAATGCAGTTTCTTTTAAATTATGATTTATTTTATATTTCATAACTTTTTTTACGGATATGTGTTTTTAACTTGCGTAGCTTTTAACATTAGTAGTTGCTATAAAGTACAATTATTCATTCTTAATTTGTAGGAATTGTTAGGAAGATGCAATGTATAAATAAAATACCGTAAGACTGATTTATAACAAATAGTAAAAGCGGTCTAAATCACAGAATCGTCAAAGCTCATATATAAATAAAATATTCATCCAAAATGTAGAACAATGTCACTCAGTAAGAAATATGTGTGTAAATAAGCCGAGACTAAGTTAAGCAAAGGAAGTCTAAATTCAAAGGGATTTTTTTTATTGGTATCACATGTCATACCAAACTGATATTTCCTTTGTTTCATTTTGTTAATTTTATTTTTATCGCAGTGACAGAAAATGAAATCGTAGAGACACAGAAGCTAAAAGAAATATCAACTATTTTTTTTTCAATCTATTTCATCGTAATTTATTAGCTGCGTAAATTTAGCAATAGCTTATATTTTAACTCTGTAAAGTTTAATCAATTTTACATCCAATCTAAAATTAATATTGTGTGATGAATGTTGCTAATTCATCATGCCAAGTCAATCCTTTTTGTTAAATTTCAATGACATGATGAGAATAAGACGTTATGCTCATATCGGTACTAGAAGAAATTTAAAGTAAATTTTACGAACTACATTGAAACTTCTCTCGCGAGCTATCCCTATTTTACGGCTTCCTTTCTAATCAGCAATAATTTGTTCAGAATCAATTCAAGACTCCATAGAGCTAGTGTTATGGAAGAAACCACAACACTAGCTCTGTGTTGTGTCTTTCGTCGGCCACCCCTCAAAGCGCCATTTTTTTCGGAACGATTACTGGCCACCATAGAGAATGTTCACGGTATATGCATATAGTGAAACTTCTCTTGTCGGCCATCCCTCTAGACGGACATGTTTTGCTCAGAACCAATTAAAGGCTCCATGGAGCCAATGTTATGGAAGAAACTTCTTTTCAACGGCCACTCGTCAAAGTGGCCATTTTTTTCTGAACCATTACTGGCCACCATAGAGAATGTTTACTGTTTATGCATATAGTGAAACTTCCCTTGCCGGCCACCCTTATTCGATGGCCACACCTCTAAACGGACATGCTTTCTTCAGAAACTATTGAAGGCTCCATAGAGCCAATGTTATGGAAGAAACTTCTTTTCAATGGCCACCCCTCAAAACACCGACTTTTTTTTCATAAATGGCCGCTATAGAGGAGTTTGACTGTAATGATTTACTGATTAAATACGTTTCACTAGAGATAATGCATTTTAATAAATTTTAAATCAGAAGTAGGATCTAATCTGCACATTGATATCACATTATTTGTGTGACGATGATACATTACGATAAGTTAGTTAAACAACATAGTGAGAATAATTCATTGTACAAACATCGTTAAGTAAAAGAAATCTAAGAAATCTAAATTTTACAAAACTAACTAAAAATGATCAATTTATTAAACTTAAGGATAATAAATAATTTGCTCCTGCAAAATTTACGAAATGTTGCACTATAAATGTTTTTTAAACTATATCACGAATATCCAAAATAGGATCTATCGAAAAGGTAACGAGCAACGTCAAAAAACGGAGAAGCAACGGAAATAATTGTTTACAAAACACCAATAAATAATATCTTTAAATATCAGATGCTGCTCGAAAACAACTTTTAAGTATTACCTTTTAAGTTCTCGTGTTTACAGAGCACTTGAAAGTTTCATTTTTCAGAATAAAACTTTCAAAACGAACATTTTGTACGATAATTATCATAGCCTAGCTGGCATGTTACGAACTACGCCTTTAAGCTTAAAAAACTTGACACAAATAATCCTCATTATTGCCTTCTTGCAACTGAAACGGTTCTACAAATTTCAATCGTGACAAGGCAAAGGAGCACATTAAATATTTTATTTTTTTCTAAAACTGGCTTTCGTTTCAAAAGCTGTCATAGCTACTAGACACGAGGCATGAAAGACCATTCTCAAAAGTCAGTCAGATACAATAACTCTAGCAGTGATAAGAATCGAGTGAATATAAAATATTCATAGAAAATTAGCAAGAAGCGATTGGAAATATGTCGCGCATTCATACTTCCACCTACACATTTAGACGATATCTTTTGCGGGTGCATTTTACGTTGCATAATGAATATCACTCCTCTGTTGTTTCGTGAAAGCCCCCAAAATGATCTGTGTATATTTTTGAGGCATCGTTGTGGTTCGTTTAAAACTTTCATTTCTCAGCACCGCTGAAATGCCTATCACCCGAGGCTACGGAATATTTATTCGGAGTAAATATGGTGACGGCTGAAGCATCGTCAACATGTTTGATTAGAGTAATAAATTTTCTGTGATGAATTAATAATGCGTTCCGAGCTGTTTGATGCACGCCAGAGAGATGTGGGGGAAATGTGGATTATCATGGGAATTTCACTTATGGGATTATGCTGTGAAATTTCAAATTTTAGAAAACCTTAAAAGGCTTGCGTTTAAGCACATACCGAGGGATTTATGTAAGAGAATATCGCCAGGTAAACAATTCTTTGAACAGACACCATAAATGCTGTAAGATAATTAAAAAAAAGAATAGAAGGCAAAATAAAATTGAAAATTATTTATTTTAAACGCATTTATTTTTTTCTATTTTCTTTCTCTTAGTAAAACTCAACTTTTTTCATTGTTTTTAAGCACTAAATAGTGTTAGGATTGTGGTGATCCAGCAAAAATGGGAATTATCATGGGAATTTCACTAATAAGATTATGCTGGGAAATTTCAAATTTTAGAAACCGTAAATGGTTTGCGTTTAAGCACATACCGAGAATATCACCAGGTAAACAATTCTTTGCACAGACACAATGAATGCTGTAAGATAATTAAAAAAGAGGCATAATAAATCTCATACCAATTTTTTAATGTATTTCTTAAATTATTTTTCTTTCGCTTTGAACAACTCAATTTTTTTATTGTTTAAGTACAAAATAGTGTTATGATTGTGATGATCCGACGAAAGTGCGGATTATCATGGGAGTTTCACTTATGGGATTATGCTGGGAAATTTTAAATTTTAGAAACTTAAAAGGCTTGCGTTTAAGCACATACCGAGGGATTTATGTAAGAGGATATCACCAGGTAAAAAATTCTTTGCGCAGACACCATGAATGCTGTAAGATAATTAAAAAAAGAATAAAAGGCAAAATGAAACAAATCATTATTTTTTAAATGCATGCCTTTCTTTCTTTTTTCTTTGTCTTTGCAAAACTGAACTTTTTTCATTGTTTAACTATAAAATAGTGTTAAGATTGTGATGATCCAGCGAAAATGCCGATTATCATGGGAATTTCACTTATGGGATTATGTTGTGAAATTTAAAATTTTAGAAACCTTAAATGGCTTGCCTTTCAGGACATACCGAGGAATTTATGTAAGAGAATATCACCTGGTAAGGAATTCTTTGCACAGACACTATGAAAGGTGTAAGATAATTAAAAAGAAGAATGAAAGGCAAAATAAACTGATAATTAATTTTTAATGCATTTATTTCTTCCTTATTTCTTAGCATTAATTAAAGTTGTTCATTTTTGGGGTACAATATAGTGTTACGACCGTGAGGTAAGAGCCATATTGCAATCATAGTAATATGTCAGCTCATTATTAACCTGTGGAGAAAATGTTTCCAATTATTGTTGACTTGGATTGTCAACTTAAGGTTTTATCTCTTTACTGTAATCCGTAAATTGTAGCCATATAGCAATGTTAGCAACATGTCAGTTCAATGTGAATCTGTTGTGAAAATTTTTCCAAGTATTGTCGACTTGGATTGTCGACTTAAAGTTTTTTCTATTTAGTGAATTCGTAAATTGTAGCCATATTGTAATTAGTAGCCATATTGCAACGTTAGCAATATGTCAGCTCAATGTTAACCTATGGAGAAAATTTTTCCAATGATTGTCGACAAGATTTTTTCTCTTTACTGTATAGGGAAAAAAATTCTCGGGTATCTCCTTAATTCTTTACAAGGAACGCAAATAAATTTTGTTTAATGAAAATTATACGAGGAAAGTGGGGCATACTGTATCTTAAACGCTAATAATTCCTTTTGTGGTCGTAATTTTTAAAATTAACTAGATAACATAGTAAATGCCTTTCTCTCTCTATTACGGAGTAAACCTAGAAAAAATCTCTGGAACCAAGTCCTTAATCACTGAAAAATTTTCTCCATAATTTAACATTGAGTTGAGTGAATACAATGTGGTAGCAACCTAGAAGGCTTAAGTTAAATTTAATTTTCAAGTAACTTTTTATAATTTTACTGAAGAGACTGTATTAAGAGATTAAAGTTTTTCCACTGAAACAAAAGTTTACATCAGTTTTAGCAAAAGTCCAATTTTAGAAATTTAAGAGCTCAAATTTCTTTACATACAAAAAAAAATGTAAAAAGAAATTTAACTATTTAAAAGATTTCTTTTAATTTTACATAGTATTTTTAATAGATTAAAGTTTTGGTTATAACAAAATTTTACATAAAATTTTTGTCAAAACATCCCACTCTAGATTCTTAAACTTTTAAAATTTTTATTTCACATAGAACTTCTTTTAACTCCCGAGTTAAAAGAATAGAAAATATTTTTATTGATTGGGGTGATTTGCTGCCTGTATCAATAAAAAAGTCTTTCCATAGTTTAAAAATTCTTTCTTTTACTGCATGTAAAAACTGCTTCGTCTTTTTTTTTCTTCTATAAAAGTTTCAAACATTCAGAGGAGTTTACTGGTTAACAAACAAGCTTTCTTGAAATATATTGTTTGAGCCTTAGAGAAGAAAAGTATCTTATTTTTAAGAGTTCCTTCAAAAAGTAGTATTTAAAGTTTTTTCAAGCATGTTTATGCTCTAAAAATGAAATCATTCTATATGTTTGATGCCCTAAAGCTCTATATGTAATGCTATCACTGTGGTGAATTTGAACAGGTAAAAATCTTCATAAAGTTAATTTAATACGATGTTTGTGCTAGACTGTCCATCTTCTTTATAGTTTTTACAGATTTATTTCAGTTGTTAATATCATTAATAGTTGATAATTTGTTAATATCATTGTATATCAAACTTTCAAAACTATTAGCTGGTAATAAGTATTAAGAAGTAGTAAATATAATTTCGAGGATTTTTTAGCAAAAGAATAACTAAGAAGAGGCCATGCTCAATCTTTTTACAGTTACAGTACTGTGCAAATTAATTGGAACAAGCTTTATCTTTCATAAAATTTGTCCTTTCCCAGGGATTTCCTGCCGGAAATCGGTTTCAACTGCATTTTGTTACGAAGGGAGGTTGGCTTTGACTAGTCTAAATTGGTTTGACCATGTGATCATCATACGTAGATCCTTTTCGCGTCAGTTATCTTTCAGCTGCTGTACGAAGTGGTCGATTATGTCGATTGTCTGGTTCTCATGTGTATGAAATAAAATTGGATACCACTCCTAGGAAAAGGACTAGAATTGTTACTCTTAGTCAGCATACCTCTATGACTCTAAGGGACTGCAGTAGTTGGAGTTACTGCAGTAGATGGTATTACTGCAGTAGTTGGAGTTGGAAAATCTAGTGTTTCTAAGATTATTAATCAGTAAAATATATTTGGGTCAGTTCCTCCAAAACAGAAGAGTAAATTTAGACGTAAACGTAAGACAACACCTCAGACAGAGAAATTCCTTGAGCATCCTCGAATTACAAGTTCAGATCTTCAGAGAGAATTATTGGCTACTGGTGAGAGCGTTGATTCATTGACACTACGATGAAGGCTTATTGAAGCAGGGAGATGGGCAAGAACACCAGTCCAAAATCAGTTATTATCACATGTAATGAAGAAAAAACGTTTGTACTGGGCCAGGCAATATGAATCCTGGACTGCGCAAAACTGGAATAATGTGGTATTCAGCGACGAAACGCATTTTTTGTGCAAGGGTTTCGATAAACATTTGTCAGGCGAAGCACTGGATAACCCATCAGGGAACAACATCTTAATCACACAATTAAGCACCCTCAAAAGCAGATGTTTTGAGGTTATTTTACATTTAATCTGGTGGACCTAGGAACTTAGTACCACTTGAAGGAATGGTGAAATCTAAAAAATACATTTCAATAATAGAAAACAAAATTGTGTCTTTTATGCAAGCGTTCGCTGGCGGTGTTGGTGTGTTTCAACAAGATCTTGCTCCATGCCATAATTCTAAGCTAGTAAACATTTTTTTCAAGAAAATAATTTAACAGATTTGGATTGGCCTGGCAGTTCTCCAGATGTAAATCCCATCGAAAATTTTGAAGCATTGTGAAGAAAGGTGTGAGTAAGATGGACTGCTCAACCAAGAGAAAAACCATTGAGAATGTCATAAAAGTTTGGTTTCGTGCTGACGACATCAAAATTTTATGTTCTAAATTAGTGGAATTCATGCCAAAACGTGTACAAGATATAATCAAAGCTAGAGGAGGACATGTTTGCCACTACATTGCTAAACCATGCATACAAGTGAACTTATACAAATTAAACAACATGTAAAAATTTTTGTGTTTGTCTCAATAAATTTGCACAGTACTGTAGTATCGGTGCTTCTTTACCATCATAAATATTTAAAACCCCAAAAATTATTTCAGTTAAGCTATCTATTTTCAGATATAATTACTTTCAACAAAACTGTGTTGAGAAAAATCATACCATGTTTCTACCTTGAGCAATAATCATTTACTGAAAATATGCACGTTTACTGTAAGATCTGTTTTTCGTAGTTTTTTAACAGACGTATCATGACCATGTAATGTAACTTTTTTGCACCAATTCTTAAAGGCTCTTTTTAAAAAACTTCATGTACAAAAGCAAATCCTTTAAATTATTGAACAACTGAAAGTAATATTTGTTTCGACCTCAATTTGATGTGAAACCTCCTTCCCCTATTATTTCCCCAACCCATTCTAATAGGTAAAGGAGGCTTACGTCAAATTGAGGTCGGGACAAATATTACTTTCAATTTTCAATTTCCCCTTTAGAATTGGTACAAAGTAATTACATTACATCGTCCTGATACTCCTCTTATTGAACTTCGAAAAACATATCTTGCAATAAACCAGTATATTTTTAGTTAAGGACTATTTTAAACAAATGTTGTCATAGGGACATGACAGTAGTGTCACGGCCAGGGGCAGGAGCATTGAAAAGTACAGGGCAAAGTAAAATAATTGCTAAATGCAAGAAAGAAACATGGCAAATGACGGGCAATAAAAGAGAAGGGAAGAAAGCCAGCAATATACCGAAACGAAATTTAGAGATTGTGTTTGTAGCAAGAAATAGAAGATAAAAGTTGAAGAGAGTGAGTTCCACGAATAGAAGAAAAGAAAATTTATGATGGCTATAAAACAGGCCACCCTGCTTGAAGCCGAAGCATGGGAAAGTTAAATTTGAGGGAGAATTTTATAAATCCCGCCCTCGATGCTCATTGGTAAAAAGGGGATTGAGAAGAGGCAGCCACGGACGAATGGCGATCGCATGGTAATAATATGATCAATGGAAATTATAAGAGGTGGAGTCAACATTAATAAGAAAATAATATGAAATGAGAAATAGTGTGAAGGCAGAGATACCCTAACAAGTCAGAGTTAGTCAGAGGTTTTTAGAAATAGAAGTGGTGTCAAGGCACATATACCTATGAGGAGGGTGAGTTAGAAGTTTGGAGATACAAGTTGTCGAGCGCCCAGTATCCCGTGCCGTGGGTCTGCAAGGAGTGATGGAGTTAGAGAACCGACGATGAGCGACGATGAGTGTCTCCTATGACTTACGGACCCTTATACCAGACAAGAAATTGCCCTAGTTCCGTGCGATGATAAATACAACGAAGTTCGACATTACGAGTGCCAGCTGCCCATAGTGATTCAACAGTCATCTTCCGAGGTACCTACTTTGAGTTTTCTTTTTATATTGCTATCATTGCTTCTCAGTGTGTAGCCATAATAATTAATATAGAGCGCGATGAGGATATTGTTTGAATATAAGATGTTAAGGAGATGACCGATAATTCGTACAAACAATTTAATATGATGTTATGCTTTATAAGAATTAATTTAGTAGGAATGAAGTTAAGAGTAATATGTGTAGATGCAGTACGAAATATTGTCATAATAATTGAATGAATTAAATATATGTGTCGTAGTAATGAAGTTGAGAGTAATATGTGTAGATGAAGTACGAAAGATTGTCATAATAATTGAATGAATTAAATATATGTGTCGTAGTAATGAAATTGAGAGTAATATGTGTAGATGAAGTACGAAGGATTGTAATGATAATTGAATGAATTAAATATAGGTGTTGTGGTGAATTAATTTAGTAGGAATGAAGTTGAGAGTAATATGTGTAGATGAAGTACGAAATATTGCCAAAATAATTGAATGAGTTAAATATATGGGTCGTAAAGAATTAATTTAGTAGTAAAGAAGTTGTGAATAATGTGTAAATGCCGGAGGAAATATTTAGTAACTTGTAGCGTATTATTTATGTGTTAACAATCAATAAATTAATTTGTCAGTATAAACCAGAGTTGTTTCCATTATTTGGGAATCACAATCAATCAATGTACTAACCACAATCTTTAAGCAATGAATTTAAAATCATAATCACAACATTAGTAAGTATAATTAATATTCTAATAAACCCCCAACAATCTATTATATTAACATTTTCTCACTGCTACAAATGTATCGTCAAAAGAGGAGGCATTTCAGCTTACAAGCTATATGATAGGCTGAAAAGATCGTCAATATGCATAACTGCATTGCGTGTATTTATTATTAATCAATATAATTTTTCTTATTTAGAGGATTTAATATGAAACATAAAATTCAGCAAAGTTTATTTATAAGATTACCTTACATGCTACTTCTTTATGATGAATACGTTTTTCTTGAAGTGAATACTAACGGAATGAAATAGCGAAGTCAAATAAAATACTCACGGTTAAAAGTTACATTGATTTCTGCAGACAAAAAGTGGTATTTTTATCCCCAAAATTCTTTTAGTTCCAGGTAAGAAATGTTTATGAAGCAACTTATATTTCCTAAAAAATGTTTTACTATTCTTATAGGTATAAAGTTTTCTCCTCTGCCAACCACGCACAAAATTCAAGACAACTGACTTTCCAGAAATATAATGAAAGAAAATAATTGTTTATTATAATTTAAAAACAAATCTTAGCAGGAATTATGAGAGAACTATATATGGGTCCTTTATTTCAAGAAATTTAATTTATTTGTCTGCAAACTAAGTATTATTGTTCTTTAACAAAATATATCTCATTATCGAAAGTATTTTCTAGGTATGTCAGATTAATATTTTTATTTTTAGAATTTCGGTATCGCCCTTTCATTGTGCCACATGCCCTTTAGTTTTCAGTTATTTAGAAAATTATCTGATGAAAAATTATGACAATCTCTGTTGAACTTTTAATAAGCTATGCGGGTTTTTCTTCTGCTTATTTGTTTCAAGCTTATTGGTTAGGAAAATACATGCAGTAATTCAGTTAAGTTTAAGATTTGGAATGTTATTAACCAATTTGGCCATTGAGCCATTGTTTCTAATAAAAATACTTTAATATATGCTAAGGGGAATTTATACGAAATGGGCTTCCTTCAGCACTGTATTTCTAATTATACTGCAATGGTAACAGCAATTAAAATTAGACGCTTTAAAGAACGATGAACAATAGATGATTATCCCTGTTCATTATGCATTATAAGACAAAGAAGCAATTTTCTACAAAATGAGTTGATTTCGGATAGCTAGTCTAGAATAGTCTGAATATCGTTCTGATTAAATTAAATAGTTTCCCTGGCATTAATATCCAATATTCTGATTCCGAAAGAGATATTGAATATTGAATATTGAAGACTGGATTGGATTCTTGCAGAAATGTTAATCTCTTAAATATCACCTAATGAAATGGCTCCATGTAAATTTACGTTTATCTGTCCAAATACTCATGAAGAAAAATGGCTTATTTCGAGCAATTTTTGTTTTCATTTAGAAAGTGTAAAAAATGAAACATACACAAAAAATATCTTGTTCATAAATATTGATAAATATCATGAAATATATCATGTTTTTTAACATACTTCTATAAAGCATTAGAATTTATAGTATTAACATAGGGATGAGGATGTGTTGTGCCAGAATCTATTTTTGTTCTCGTAACAACTAGGCCGAAGTTTCAACAACTGAATTACACCAGGAGGAGGTCCTATTTCTCTAATACCACTCCTTATATCTAACTATTTCATTTTTAAGCCAACGACACTGGATACTGGTTGTAAAACAACGTTTCTATTCATTTTTTTTTGATCGAATCAAACCCAAATCACCTTTTATTGACTCTAAACTACCTCTGCGATGAGAAGAGCTTTTACTTTAAATTATGCTCTTCAAAATCTTTACTGTAAGAATAGAGTTTGTATTCTCAATGTAACTTTCTTAAACTGCAGACTAATCGTTAAGTTAAAAATGTTTTAACTTTTAAGGCTGAATACTTTTGAAAACTTTATTTTACTGAAATAATTGTTTGAAGTTGTAAAATAAGGTGTATTTCTTCACACACTTTAACTTTGTTATAATGCATGATCATAAGTTCCACACATTATAACCACGTAAGTTCCACTGTAATTATTCGTATTACATACTAGCTGAATACACGACATTCGCTACGGAGTACATTCAAATCAACAGTCAATGTATGCAATTAATGGCAAAAAAAATTTTTAAAAATCCTAATGATATTTTTATAGACAAATTAATGTAGAAGAAAATATTCAAACTAAATACAACGGTCAATGTATGCAATTAATTTTATGTTTAATATCCATAAAACATACTAATTTTAATTAAATTCTTAAAAAACTTTCATCTCAGTTAGTATAGTCGTTAAATTTGATCTTTTACCGTATTTATTTTGTCAATTTATTTCGTTGTTATGCACGTGGTACATTCTTAATTTGAAGTATCACAAAAAGAAAAGAAACCAATGTGATCAGCATTTAATAAATTAAATTCTAAAAATTAATCTTTCAAAATTCCCCAAAAATCAGAAAATGGAGGCAAAGATTCGAAAAGGATATCACTTTAAAGGAATTTTTATAATAATTCTCGTGATATAAATTTTATAACCCTCAGATTATTTTAAATGCAAACTTTAAAGAATGTTAAAAAACAGCTTAAAAATTTAATTTAAAAAAATCTAAGAGGAATATTTCAAAAATATTGCTTAGTGCACCCTTACATTATAAGAAGAATCAGCATGCAAAATTTCAACCCTTTAGGTCCAGCGGTTTGGTCTGTGCGTTATCTGTCAGTTACGGAACTGTTTTATATAGATAGATTTTGTATCGAGAGATAAATGTAAGTATCTCCAAAGTAGCCCGAGGGGTAAGCAGATAAACTTTTATCATAAATGAAAACGTTACTTTTAGGCAGCAAACAAGAAAACTGAGCTGCAATTTTATAAGGCTTCTTGTAACACTGAATTTACTGCTTCCAGTTGGCTCAATGCTACAACAGGCACATTAAGGTAATATACATAGTGAAATCTGACTACAAAAAAGTTGACATGAATCAACATGAATGTGCTACTATTTAAACAAATTAACGCAATTTAAATACTTAATAAAATTTTAGTTCATTTTGTTTTCCACGTTTTGCCTGTAACATAACAGCGGTGATTTGAATAATTGAAATTAAGAGTTGAGGAGTATTCGATACTTAAGTTTTTGAAAAGGTTATCAAAAATAACTCAAGAACTTTTTAATCTGCTTTTGGTGTGAATGAGTCAGTTTGTATTCCTATAAAATAATGTTACATTAATTCTGACTGTTCGTTGGTTCATAATGATCTCCCTGTAACTTACGAATTATTAACACAAAATATAAAATAGTAAAAAAAAGTAGAAGTTTAACTCAGAGATCCTGATTAAATTCATTCATAATTTGTAGATAAATTTGTTTACGTGTTCCTAAATATGTAAGCCTTACACTATTTAAATGTAAAATCTTTCCTTAACCAATGCACAGCAGTGTTTCTTTCCTTATATCTGTCTCATTTCTATTTTCATTAACAGATGGACATAAATTTTTTTGTCATCAGTCCAATGACTCGTCTGTAAGTCAAAGGTTTTTAAAAATATGTTATACTGTACAATGTCTACGACGAGTACAACGTCTAAAAATTTTATTCCAGGATTGAATCTTTGCACATCCTGTCATATTTTAGAAAAGAGATATTTTACTTTTTTTACTTTTTTTGGCAACATGAAAGATATTTTCTTCAAGAATTTTAGACAACCATCATAATGTTAGCAATAAGTCATCGATCCCAACTTTCTGTATTTACATATATTTTATGTTTGCGCAATCAGATGTAATAAGCAAGCAATTTCTAAAACTGATGTAAATATTTAAATACAGGAATGAATATATGATGAACTGCACTTTAAACTTTTTTTGTCAAACCTTCTTGTAAATCAGCCTACGTGTCGTAATAATTTAGCTTTAAATGCTTGTTTTCATGAACGTAAACATCACCAGATGTGTCCATAAAAACGTCTGAGGAATAATTTTTTGGTAAAGTACAACGTAATTATTAATTTCAGCATAGAAAGAACACATTCAGGCCACCAATTAATGCTTCCTAAAACGAAAAATACAGAAATTCAAATTTATTGTCTACCATAAAAATTTCCACTGAAGTTACTTCCTGAAGTCGATATCACAGAATGTCTAGACAAACAGATTACCTTCGTGTTGTGCTGCTAAAATTAAAAATTCAACTACGGTGTAAGGGAGTAAGTACTTTACTTTGATTAACTTTCTGGCTTCTTTCATTTATTTATTTGCTATTCTTTATATGATAGTACTATCCTGCTTTCAGTTTAACTTTTTTGTCAGAGATGCAAATCGAAAGTGAAGACGATTTGCGCTCCCCCCAATATATATATATATATATATATATATATATATATATATATATATATAGGGTAACTCTAGGATAGATGGCCATAGTTTTTAAAGATTGAAATAAAAATTCTTAGAATGCAACCACGAGAAATATTTATGCATATTTAAAATTCTTATACATATACTCATCATATTTTGGTCAAAAAATTATTCAACATTAAGAACAAAAGTTGGAAACATAGTTTGAAATTAAAATGGCAGATGGCCATCTCTCCTTCAAGCCGAGGAGAGATGGCCATCCAATCAAGAAAGAGAAAGTGAAGTTAAAATAACAAAAAGCAACACATTTCATATATTTAATCATGAAAAACATATAGCAATTTGTAAAGATGGAATTATATCATGGAAAATGAGTGAATAAAATTCGAATAAACAACATTTGAAGTATAATTTCAACCCTTCACTTTTTGCAAAATTTTACCACATTTTTGGCAAAGGTCTTGATAGTTTGTACACGTTTCATGGAATCACTACAGGCACCTTATGCACTTTATCCAGTCATCATTTGTGGTCGTGGTATTGTATTCTTCTCCGCAACCAACACAATTATCCTCATCAAATTCTATTCCCTCGGAATCTGTAGAATCTGATAATTTCAAATGTATTTCATCTTCTTCGCTACTGGAAGTGTCATGTTTTTGTTTTTTCTCGCGTTTATTTTAGACTTTTTACTGGTTTTAAGCTTATTTATCAACTTTATTTGTTTCTGGGATGAAAGTTTTCGACGTTTGTCAGTATTTTCTGGTGATGTCAAAAGCATAGCTACCTGTTTGGTGCGTTTTCTAACTGCTTTTGTCATGGTTACATTAGGAACTGGTGCAATATCATAAAGTACTTTTGTTGGTGATGGAGCAGTTCCATTCTTTTCGGCTAAAACTAAGCTAGGTCGATTGTTCAACTGCAATCCGGACTCATCCATATTAAAAATGTTCGAGGGTTTATCAAACTACTCATTTTCTTCAAGAGTGTCATGGAGTAGTTTCAAGTAGGCATCTATCTCTTCACGATTCATAGCTTCACTTCTACCTTCAGCTTTTCTGATTGATCTATCAGAATTACGAATTAGGAATAGACTTAGCCAAATATACCAAGCCTTTTACCTTATATAATTAAAACGGTGCTTTGTATCCAATTTTGTGGCATATTCAAAAGCGAGAATTCTCGAGTAAATGGGAATCCTTGCTTCTGCATTCGTTTACTGTGCTTTACTAATCTTTCTTCGTTTTCTTTTCCAAACATCGGACCAGGACCCATGCTGCCTTTATTGGAAGTATTGGTCTTCAATCGGTGATCCAAAGTCTTGCGTGAATGTGAAATGCTACAGACGCTCCTTTTACCGAATATGATCCAGTTTGCACAGCCTCTATTGCCTTAGACAAATAATTTTGTCTACAGGTCCCTCGGTTTGAATGAGGCTTTCTTATGTATTTATTCGACATCTTGAAAAACTGGGAAAAAACATCGTTTGGCATATTATATTATTATTATTATTGAAATATTTATATTACTTAAAATTGAAACAATTATATCAATTAATATTATTATAAAAATAAAAGTTATATAATTCTTTTAAATATAATTATATTTAGTTAAAATCCTCACTTCGTATAATTTTGAAATATTGATTAAATGTGGTCATCTATCGTCGATTTTATGTTGCGATCTATCCTGAAATTGAAGGACAGATGGTCACCAAATTTAAAACTTCACTCCGCCATTGTACATCTTTGTTTTAGGCTTAGAAGCAAAGATTGGTTTATATACGTACCTTAAGAGTCCAAAAAGTAAAAAGAATAGTAACGTACTTATTGCAAAACATTCAGATACCTAACTCAACAAAAATATTCAACCACTCAATTAAATAAACATTAAAATTTCACTTACTTTTTATAATCGAAAAAAAGCTGTACCTCGCAATGAATGAAATCGTTGAACACTTTCTACGAAAAAAGTTTAAACTGCCATTTATGATCAAGTTTTAGAAATAATTTGACTGGTCATCTCTCTGTATGGCCGTCTATCCTAGAGTTACCTATATATATATATATATATATTGGTCGGATATTCAAATTTGAACTCTTTTACGCCCGCAGACGATAATTTGTGGCAGCAATTGCAATTTACCTATCGTAGAATAAATCGTATGGTAATAGTAAAGCAATAACGAAAAGTCCTATATTTCGGGACATATTTCAGGAGACATATTTTAGTTCGGGACATATTTCGGGAGACATATTTTAGTTCGGGACATATTTTAGAACAATTACCGTTGTAACAAAACTCTAAACTAACCAATTTATGAAATTTAGTAATAACCAATACTTGTTATTTATAGTGGCTTATTTATTTATGATGTCTAATATAGTACATTTACACTATGGAACCTTGGAGGACGAAAAAAAAGGTATTCGCAAAAATAGATAGCATGTTCTGGTTCCGACACCCGTGGAAGCAGCTCTCTGTATATAGAGAGATGATGGTCTCATGTCTAATTCTAAAACCATGGAAAAGCGCAAAGAATGTTCATTACAGTTTACGAATAAATTACTAGTTGTCTGGTGGACACCCACGGTGTGTCAGTCTAAAAGTTTTGTTTAGAAATCACTCAATGAAACCAGCTGATAGAAATTATCTTACATGAAGTGTAACCATAAGTTACACGTCGGATACATACAATAACATGCTTGCTATCAGTTATTCTTAAATGCCCTTGGCACGTAGCCAGTTGGATGAACTAGGCGTTGACATTTTTAGAACCCGGATGCATTTTCATATTCTTGTTACCACAATAGTACTACAGTTCATTAGATTACCGCTTGTTCACTCTATTAACTTGTTTCTTCGAAAGGGAAAAATATGAGATCCTAGAATATCGTGCCATAATTTGGAGGGGAAATGAAAGAACCCATTTACACAGAAAATAGAGGGCGTCGGATTTGGGTCTCAGCGGGGTGGTATCATACCTTATAGGGAATTAAAATATAACAAGGGGTAACGGAGATTTCGCTGTTCATTAAACCTTAAAACTCATTAAAATTAATGAATACCTTCGCATTGTTAAATTTTGAAATCCAAAGTATCTATAATTTAATTTATACTAGTTGAAGTGTTCTTATTTATTACTGAAATATTTTGAAACGAATATGAACTTTTATTCAAAAAACCCTTTTCTCTTTGTTTAAATCTATATGTAAAGCAAATAAACCTTAAGAACAATCAAATATGAACTTGTGACTTATTTTAATGTATTTGTTCCCCTAATAAATCTATAACATGGAGGTTCAATTATGCGATTCAATTATGCACTTTACAAATTAACGAAACTTAGGGATATAATTTTTCAATGCCTAAAAATATCACTGATTTCATCCGTAGTTAATCTGCTTATTTGTCATTGAAATATTTTATGAAGAATTTCAGCTGCAAAGAAATAAGCAATTTTCCTTTGTTGCTAAAATGAGGAAACTTTGTAGGGACTGAAGCTTTTTGAGCAGTAAATTATAAACTTAGAACTTGCAGTAACGTAAGTATTATAATGCATAATTTGAATAAAATGAAACATTTGAGCAGGAAATCATTAATACGGAACGTGCCCTGAGTAAGTTGATATACAAACATAGGTTGGTAGAGATTCCTTACACACAATATTAAATCTTTCAATATTTTATATAGCTAAAGGGGATGGTGGACTTTCAAATTACCAAAAATTGAGCAAAAATTGGAATTTTTTGGGGTGATGTATTAATATTTTAAAAACATGTAAATATTGGAATGAAATGCATTTAAAATATGTAGTGAAAAGTAAAATGAAAACTTGGTGGCTTTACAAAAGTTGGGATTAAAGGTAGGTGAAAAAACATGTTTTAAATATATTTTTCTCAAAATGAGTAATTTCCAGATTTGCAAGTCTTTAAAATGCTCCTTGCGTCATAATTTTTGACGAAAGTTTATGAAATTTATAATAAAGACTCCTGTAATACATGAAAATAAAGTTATGTATCCATTTTACGATTCGAGGTCATTAAGGTTATCAAAGTTTAACTTAAGTGTACAAAAGTACAAAAATTTCAAGAAAATTCAGAGTACACGCATAAAAATATTTCCTGAAAATTAACTATTCAACGAAAGTACAAAAAATTACATAACTCTGTTCACAAAGTACTTATAAGGAATATAAATGCAAAATTAAGGGGAAAAGTTTAAAATTGAGTCGCAAGGAACATTTTAAAGAAGGGTAATTTAATTTCAATTTTTTAATTATAAAATATTTTTTTAAAAATATCTATAAAATTTTATAAGGTGTTTAATATTGTTAGACTTTAATGAATATATAAGCAAAGTTTCATATCTCTGTGGCAAAAATTTCAAAAATCGCTGTGAAAGGTCCACCATCCCCTTAAAATTACATAATATTTAAATATCTAAAATAGTTTATATGGTTATTAGGTTGATTTATTATTGAAATGTTTTGCAATAAATCTTAACTATAAAAAATACCTTCGCTTCTTTAATGTAATATGAAATACATTATGAAAAGTGAAACATTGAATAAACCTGGAATCCCTCCTGAACAACAGGCAGCAAATGAACCATTTAAATGTACGGACATGTCCCGAGCTACGAAACCTTAAAGCGTACATCTCGCAGATTGCAACTATAATACATTGCATTTAAAACAAAATAAGATAGCAAGTCCAAAATGACATTTGTTTTGAAAAATGATTCTATTTGTTTCGCCTGCAAGCAATAAATAATGACATACTAACTCAAATTAAACTTCCTCTTTTAGAAATGACCTTCTCTTAGAAATATTTTCGACAAATTGCAACGACCTCTAAAGCAAATTTAATTACTAATAAAACTGAGTATATCTCTTAAATAATGCTACAGTGTAACTAATAATTGATTTTCCTTTAAATGATTTCCATTGTACTTGAAGGCATGTACGTATATTTAAAAATTGAAGATAATACAATAACATAATACAATATACATACAAAAATATACGGACGGAATATATCTTAAACTTTAAATTTTGCTTTGTTTTACCATGAGACTTTACAACTGAGCAAAAAAAATAATTTTCATATTAAAAAGAAACACTCTTACTTTTTATACTAAGTATGAAGAAAAGATCTCTTTATCGATCAAGAACTTTAAGTTTTATATATATACTGGGAAACTTTTTTTTATAGCTATAAGAATATTAATATCTCATCGCATGTTACAAAATAGAAATAAATGGATTTCTCTTATAAGTTTCTAACGGCTCCAAAAATGCAAGAAATCTAGTTCTTTTTGTCGTCTAAAGAGCAAATTCTTAGAGAAAGAAAAATTGCCCAGTTAGGAAACATAAAGAAGAAAATCCTATTATTTAGAATTTTTCCGCAAGCAAAGCGAAACTGTTGCCAACACAAAAACAAAAATATATAATCTCAACATATTAAACGGAATTATGACAACATGTTTACTTGCACTGGAAGAGAATTTTAGTGAAAACGAATAACGTAAAGTAGTCGCATATAATTCGTAGTATTTCCTTATGCATTAAATGTATAGGAAAAAAATAGAATAAGTTTTGTATATTTGAGCATTTTTTTTCTCGTTAAAGATTCGTTCGAGATAGAAAAAGAAAATATACAGTTTTTCATACTTCCTAATGGCAACACAGAGCAGATTTTAGACAACATTGTTCCGTATATGAAAAAGGTATATTTGCATAAACACATAAATTATATAAGCGTAGTATTTAAGGTGCGTTAAATTTGTTTTATTTATTTTGTTCCAGTTTTGCTTCTCTTTGATTCTTTTTTCTGCTGGTCTCAAAATCTTTATTGCTATTGCTTTTCAATATAGCAGAAAGATATTTTTAAGTTTATTGCAAATTCATTCAGAATATCTAACCAGCTATGGATGGGTTTAATACGTTTAACTCACAAAAGTCATTTGTCATTTTTAGCAAAACTGCCTCTTTATAATTAATTACAAAGAAAGTCACCGAAGCCCTTTTTTTCCCTCCTTTCTCCCCCCAAAGGCGTGAATTATAAGCTTAATGATGAATTTTTGTGCGCTTGTTCTAATTTTGTTCTTAGCCTAAAAGAAAGATGACTTGAATAAATACACTTTTCTTATACCAGGAATTTATTCCCTGGTATTAATTCCTCTGTGTTATCAGGATACCTCCACGCGTTGTGATCTGTTTTCATTCTTTTTGATTAATGATAATGGCATTAATAATTTGTAAACTGTCATCCGTACGCACAAAATAAGAATGCGCTTTGATACAGTAGGGATTTGCTTTTTTTCTCTCCTTCGTTACTCTGTGATTAAAAAAAACTAATAATTTGAAAGACCCGAAATGTGGAAGGATTTTTTCTTTAATTACTCTCTGCTTTCTTTTAAATATTTGAAAATTATTTTGGTAAGCATTGTATTCAAAATTAGTTTAGTTTTGTAGTGCAGTGTTAAAACGTTATTTAACAAATTTTCCGAACTACTAAAACTGTTGATGTGTGATAAGTTAATAAAATACAGGGTTATCAGGAAAGAATCCTCCGATTACAAAATTTAATATTATCTATAATTGCAAACAGAAAATTATAATTAATATGTCATTGTAAAGGAAAAATGTTAAAATTTTCTTCATGGGTGTTCGATATGATTTCCTTTAGTCGCCCGTATAATATCATTGCGATATGCCATTTCTTGCCAAACACGTTGTAATGTTTCACTATTAACTGTTTGTAAAGTATCCCTATTAACTATTTATAAAACCCGACATCTCAGAGTCTCAGAAGGTGGTACAACCTGTGTAAAGTCAAAATCCCAGGGCAGCCATGTGTTTCAGCAGAGAATGTTGAAAGAGTGCGAGAGACTTTTTTACGCAGTCCGAAGAAGTCGACGGTATTCAATCCCCATACGACTTCCTCCTTTGGGGATTTATGAAAGATCTTGTGTTCATACCACCTTTGCCTACAAGTCTTCCCGAACTTAAACAACGCATTTGTGATGCTTTACAAACAGTTAGTAGTGAAACATTACAACGAGTTTGGCAAGAAATGGCATACCACAATGATATTTTAAGGGTGACTGAAGGAAGTCATATTGAACAACTGTGAAAAACAAAATTAACATTTTTCCTTTACAATGATATATTAATTATAATTTTATGTTTGTAATAATGGAAAATTTTAAATTTTGTAATCGGATGACTCTTTTCTGATAACCCTGTGTAATTGTCATATTACACACATTTATTGACACACATTAGAACAAAAACTACATCCAGACAACAAGGGCAGATATATAACCAAAACTGTAACAGACCATATAATTTCAGTCGTTAGGTGGCGTTGACAGATTGATCACGTGGGTATTAGCAACTTGGCGGTTACATTTCTGGTGCCAACATAAACATGATGTACAATCCACCTTTTCTTTACACTTTTCCCATCTTAAGTGTCAAATATTAAACCTGAAAGATTGAAATTTGTATCACTGTTATTAACATATTAATTATATCAGACAAAAATTTTAGAACGTTAAATTGAATTTTTTTTCTTCTTTCTTAACCTGGGTAATTTTCTCTAGTGCATTCTCCCATAGTCACTGTGAGAAACCGATATTTATGATAATCGAGGATTTAATATTTAATATTTATATATAAACAAAACAACTTAAAATTGAACATTCTAATAAGACGCATTTCCCAATGCTTACTGTTTAGAAACCGATATTTCCAATAATCGAGGATTCAATATTTATTTATATATAAACACAGCAGCTTTAGATAGAAATTCTAACAATGCGCATTGTCCCAGGCTCACTGTAAGAAACCGATATTTCTGATAATCGAGGATTCAACATTTGTATGTATATATACACAATACCTTAAGAAAGACTATTCTAATAGTGCGTATTTTCCTTTGCCCCCTGTGAGAAACAGATACTTTGGATAATCGAGAATTCAATATTTTTTTTTACATATAACCAGGTTAAGAAAGGATATTCTAATGATGCGCATTTTCCCATGTACAGTGTAAGAAACCGAGATTCTTTTATAATCGAGGATTCGATATTCATTTATATATAAACACAACTGCTTAAAAAAGAATATTCAATAATGCGCATTTTCCTTTGCTCGTTGTGAAAAACCGGCATTTTTAATAATCGAGTGCTTAAATATAAATAAATATTAAGTCAAACGAGTTTAAGTCGTAATATTATAATAATGCGTATTTCACCATGCTCAATGTGGAAAACCTCTATTTTTATAACATAGGATTTAGTTTTTATTTATATTCATGCATATTTAAGTATAAATAAATGAACATGTAGTTCAAAGGATAATTCATAGAAAACTACATCCCAAAAAGACACTGGTCGAGCAGAAATAAAACATTTAAACACTGAAAATAGAAAACACAAGGAATGAAAGTCTAAGACAATGCATTGGAAGGAATTCATCTTATTGTTTGTGAAAGCTAGATATTCACCAATTAGATGTGGATGTTGCTGCTGATAATGCTCCGTGGTTAGAGGTTCCATTCACCAGGACCTAATAGGCTATTGGGCTGAAAGGGATGGCTCCTGTTTTGAATTAGCACCACAAGGGTCGGAGTCCGACTTGGCTAAATTACCGGTTCCGTAATTTTGAACCGAGTCAAGTGACGAGACCGAAAAACTTGACCTCCAGAGGAAAATTTCAGAACTTGGAGGACATTGCAGCCGCGAACTATTTTACGTGACCTGGACACCATTAGTGAACACGGTGGTGGATTTGCAGCGACGAGCACCGAACCAGATGAGTTCAGATCACTGTTCCGCTGCTCTTGCCAACTGGGCCCCCTCGCCCAGATGTGGATGTTCTGACATGATGTGATACTTCAGTTCTTATGAGTTACCTCAAGTAGTGCTCTCTGGTTTATATTTAACTAATTAGTAGTTGGTCCCCCTGGTGCAACGCCACATTTTTGTTTCTCTCATACCGGTTATTCGTTTACCTTAAAATTTGTTTTAATCAGACTTCGAGTACCTCCTTAAGATTCCATACTGTTTATCGATGGGGATAAAGGAACTATTGTGTTTCAAAGTACTACGATAACCCCAAAAAGAGAATCAAGGTGATGTTGGGAGCGTCAGAGGATGTGCTTAGAGGTTTGGCCCGATTTTAAACATAAGTTAAAATTACAAGTTCGAGGAAATAATTTTAATTCCATTCAAAATAACTGGATAATTCCTCAATGCTGAATAAAGCAAACTCTTCACGTGGCAGTACAATGTTTCTGGGGAATTCTATATACCATTACTATATTTTATGTAATGGTCCAATCTACGTTTAATTATGTAGGAGAAAAACAATTACTTAAATGCATTACATTCATCTCTTGAAAGCACTATCTTCTTCACTGTAATTCATTCATTTCTTTAATGCTGTTTCATTCACATTTTTGGGTCTAATTTGGAATCGCCTCTAAAGGAGATTTTATTTTACTTTTCCCTTTAAGAGAAGCTATGACCTGTGTAAAAAGGAATTCAGGATTAAAGGATAAAAAACCAAAATTATTTATTTTATCGCGTCAATGTTTAAATGGATCATAATTTTCTTTACAAATTTTTATATGTCTTATTCTATATGCGCAATTTTCCTGGCAGGCATTACTACCAGAAACACTTTTATTTTTCATGTCATTTGGCAAACGTGCCGTTAGAACAAGTAAAAATTCACAATAGTTTTCAGCCAACACTCCACTGCAGCACATTTTATATGGAAAGCTAGAGGAAATGAATTTCACTCATCTGATAAAATCAATATGGAAACTTGCTCTTTAGGGTGAAATATATTTTCATTATAAACTCTCAACATTGAGAACGTTGATTAACACAGCATTTTACTGCGTAAGTGTATAAATCATGAAAAAGTTTCAAATTTTAAAATTTCTTAAAATATTATGGAGGATTTTCTGGAGAGATATCTTTCTGGAGAAAATAATACTATACTGTAAAAATATAAATTTTTCTTTACTAATAAATATTTTGAAAAGAAAAGACAAAATCTTTGTGCTCGAGGAATAAACAGGAAATCCAACATAAATAAAGCACAAATAGCAGTAAGGTGAAATGTTGTATACGGCCGTTTCGAAGCTGCAAAGGAGCTTCTTCATCAGTGCAAAGAACTTAGTGGCAGCTCAAGAAGTCGAAAACTAAGCGACCAGAGTGCATGCGCACGTGTCTGGTCGCTTAGTTTTCGGCTTCTTGAGCTGCCACTAAGTTCTTTGCACTGATGAAGAAGCTCCTTTGCAGCTTTGAAACGGCCGTATGCAAAATTGCACCTTACTGCTCTTTGTGCTATATTTACGTTGGATTTCCTGTTTAATAAATATTTCATGACAGGCAGTAAAAATACGCCGCCACGATTTTTATACTTCCGACAATTTCCTCATAGAAAAATATCCTCCCCCAAAGCATCCAGTTACGTAAATTTCTTCATTTTTCACTTTACCTAGATGCAAATGATTCGAAAAGATTATCATCTCTTTGCTATTTTCAGTGACCGGACATCTAAGGAAGGCTTTCAAACATTCTTCCTTTGCTGTCGTTGTAATTTGTTTTTTTCCCATTTTAATGTCAGATTAAATTTACAAAATACTGTTAAAATTACATCTCGCTTAAAGACCCAGTGAAATTTTTACAACATTTTCTCCAGAAATCTTCAATTCTAATCTCAGTATAGCCATCTGTGACTTAAGGCGTTATATTTGCACTGAACACATGGCTTTAAGTCTGATAGCATCATGAACTCTCTTATAAAGATGTTCTCTAGAGGAATTACTCTTTCATAATGCCAATCCTTTTTCAGATTGCTGCAATTATGTTTTCTTTTGTAACAATGCAAACTAATAAATAAATATCTCATTTAATTGTAGAAACATTTTAAGGACAACGATTAAATAACAGGTTTTATATTGAGAGCTAGAATATATCTCTTAATCGCAGCCGGACACTGAAATATTTCTTAAAATAGCTCAACGTTAGTTGTCCAGATTTCTCTAACTTACTCCTCAAAAATACATCAAAAATGCTATAGAAAAATTCTTCAAAAAAGCTTTTTGATAATGTAAAATATATACATACTGCTATAATTTTCATTTGAAATTAATAACTCCGATAGAAACAAAAAGGACCTTCCAAAGCATATTTTATGGGTCCCTAGAACTGTGATTTAATTCATTGAAAGGTAGAACCACAAAATTTTTCCTTCGATGAAAACACAATATTCAATACTCAGTTATTATCTTCAAACACAGATTCATTAAGTCGTCTAACCACCTCGGCCCACTCCGCTAGTGCGTATCAGCCATGAAAAACCTGAAGACCAGAAGCTGCGTAGCAAAGCCTACAAACTCAGCTGAGAGTTGATTTCGCCTGTTCGGTTTATGTTTGATATGGGTCTGGGCGCCGGACGGACAGTACAGATCTGCCGACCAATTGGAGCAATCCGGGGCCCTTACACAGATTCATTAATATGAATGCCAGATTGGTGGGCTATAAGGATGTTAGCTCTGATTTTGGCTGTACAATGTGAGCATATAACACTTATTCGACTTCTGAAAGTATCTATTTCTCTGATAAATCTGTTGATATTGACAGAGAAATTATGTACCGTTGTTTATATACTTTAGTTTAACCATTTATCAAATTTACTTACCGTGAACTAAATTCAATAAGAAAGGCGGTAGATAAAGTCTTTCTTATTGAATGGCTTTATCTAGCGCCTTGGCTGACTCCCACCAAATCACTGGTACAAGAAGAGTCGTCCTGGCGCTATACTTTTCCTAAATTGTCGTAGAAGCTCCCAAACTGCACTATTTAGGCTCGCTAGTGGACGCATCAGGAGCCTTTCTTTTGACGGGGGAAGAAAGGTATTTTCCATTTGCTCTAACTGCCATGTCGAGCAGGCCTTCCAGGAGTACGTTTTGGAATGTTTGGGCCTTACCAGAAAAGATATCATAACAAACCCTCTTCTCGTCCTTGATTTTTCTCGAGTCAACAATCTCATGGATCTGAACTGAATTTATATTCGTATGTCAGAGGATTAGAAACACCAACAACAGCAACAATATATGTGACTGAAGTCCGTCATAGTGACTTGCGGATATGACATTTTGCCACGGTGTCAGATTCGAAAACAGTTAACTCTTTTCTGATCATGACTTAGTTTCTTATATTTTGTTATAAAGATCGTTAATTAAAAAAATTAATACCAGAAGTGAATTCTTTTACGTATTGAGTCAAAAACATTATTTCTAGACATTGTGAATACAAGCGTCCTTTTTTTCCCAGCGTTTGAGAAAATATTAAAATTACATAAATAATAAATACAACAAAATATGTGGTTCAAAGGGAAACACATTTTCCCTAAAATGGCTATACTTTTTTACTTTTCCTTTGAGTCTGAAAACTTTTCGATATGCCGATACGATTTGCACAACCAACCGTGATATATTACAGCATGAAACTGCATGTAATGACTTAAAGTTATTGAACACATAAAAAATACGGTCCAAAAAATGGTTTTATGCAATAGATATGTAATGCATATATTATGATATATTAATTAGCGAAAAGATGTGTGATTGATGCGAGAGAAATTATGATTAATGGCATTAATACTCCAAAAAAGTCCTCCATTTGCGTCATTTTACAAAAAAAAAATATTTTGACACTGTTGGGATTTTCCTTTTCCTTCTGTACAAAATTTGATGATAAAAAATTAATTATAATAAGAATTATGAAGCTCCGTATACACATTTTTTTGTCCTTCAATTAACGTTGAGAGCTTTTTTTTAGCTTCCTGAGAAAATATTTTGAGTGAAATGTAATATTATTAGGGGATAGCTTTTGATACTCTTCATTAATATGCTACACTTTCATGTTCTAATTTATTCAAATATAAAAAAAAATATTTCCTCAATGAATAATTAATCTTCTTTTATATTACTTCTATACATTTCGTCTTTAATATTTTCATTCTAAAATGCTATCTTTATTCATAATAATTTCCCAGAACAATTCAGAAATTTTAATTACATTAAAAATCAAGCAAGCCATATCGAAATTATTTAAAGAAATACACCAATTCACATAAAAACATATAAACTCATTCAAAAAAATTTATAAACAAATAAAAGAAATTAGTATAAAATGTCATATTTGTAGAAAAACTAATCAATTAAAACTAATTCTGTTTTTATAAGTAAAGATTAGCTTTACCAAGTATGCAAAATATTCTAATGTTTCTAACACTTGTAAACAGAGAAATCATAACATGTCATTGTGACACATGCTACGCCTATTCATTGCAAAATTATTATAATTATATATGAAAAGCAACAAGATGCATGACGATATGATTAATTTTCGTGCATTCATTAAATCGAATGTTACAGTAATAATTCCAATTTGTAGTTTAATATATCCCAGATGATGTTTACATTAAGATTTATTCTATATGTATACCCTGTACATAATTACACATAAAAATTTACTGTATTCCCCTATCACCTCACAATGTTGACATTTTCCACTCCACATTATGGGCTCCTCGGCTTGGCTTAAAGGTCAATAACTCTAGATGCGCCAAAATTTTATTATTTGAATTTTTCTAATTTTTTTCTTTTTTTTTAGTGGCTGGCACGTTTTAGTCAAGGCATTCTACAATGAAAAGAAAGAAACGCAATCCACATGTTTCAGTTTTTATAATTTATATTGCAGATAAAACTGCATAAAATACATCCTTGAAAGAGGGGTATCTTACACCGAGACGGGAATATCCCATAGTGAGGACGAGACTGAAGGTCCATAACTGCAGGACATGCTGGGGATGCCTATCTTTCCGCAAACGACTTTCTTACTACAGTGGACGCTCGTAAATTCGAACTCAGTTAATTCGAATTTTCGGTTAATTCGAACTAATCCAAAGGCCCCAAAAAACTTGTATTAGAATTTATGTTAAAAATATCTCATTAATTCGAACTATATTTTTATCACTTCGGTTAATTCGAACTAAAAATTTTACAAAAATAAATTATTTTTCCACGTTTAATGGAGAAAATACACACTGTATTTATTATTTTGTGTGTCAAAATCATCTGTATTTCTTTTCTGTGTAAAGAGGCACACAACTGCATTCCTAGACTATTGCATGTCCACTGAACGTTAGTAGCTATTGTCCTACTTATTAGTGCTAAATGGAAAAGCAATTTTCCTTTATTTGTATCGATTTTCTTAGAATTTCAGAAAAACCAGTCTTTACTACAGATTCTAGGGAGTCGCGTCAGTTATACCTGCAGTGCAAACAAGTTAATGTGGTCTAGTTTTTCTTCCTCATTGTGTGGTGTGAACGTGTAAAAATTCAGGATGTCTACACGTGAAAAGTACAAAACCCTTTGATTTACACGTGAAAAGTACAAACTTTGGAGACAAAGATAGAAATTTTAAAGAAAGTAGAGAACGGCGAATGTAAAACAAAGTTAACAGCTGACTATGGAATTAAAAAAAAGCCTTGTCAACTAATTTGAAAAACAAGGAGACAATTTTAGATTCATGGGAAAAATCAAAATTTGCTAGAGGAAGGAAACGCATGAGAAATGCGTCCCAAGAAGATCTAGAAAAAGCTCCACTGCTATGGTTCCAGGATGTTAGATCTCGAAATTTTCCGATAAATGGACCCCTAGTGCTGACGAAGGCTGATGAATTGGCAAGTTGAATGGGTATTGAAGATTTTAAATGCAGTGATGGATGGCTTTCTCGATTTAAGTCAAGGCACAATATTTCTTATCAAACTGTATGTGGCCAAAGCTCTGATGTAAACGAAGACGTATGCACTAATTTCGGTAGGAAACTGCCAGGGCTTTTCTCTACTTACCTGCCGAAAGATATTCTTAATGCGGCCATAATGGACAAAGCTATAATGGACTCTATTAAAACTCTGAAAGCATTTATTCAGATGGAACCTTCCTCTGAAAATGAATTGAAATGTTTACTTCAAATCGAGAAGCTGGCTGAATAATGTAGGCATTATAAACAGAACCAAACATCCATTTTACAGTTTTTCTCCAAAGTGTAATTCATATTTTTAATTAAAGTTTGCTTTCTACTGCATATCTTCTGCTTCATTTTATGATTAAGGTAAATCTGTATTGCTTTTTAAGGGGCCTCACAACCTTTAAAACTTCGAAAAAATGATTTTTCGTTTCTGCTATATTCTGATTTTTGGGACATTTCTGAACAATATGCAAAAAACCGCATAAAAAAATTTGCATTATTTCTCGAGTTATGAGAGTTTATGTAAAGCTCACTCTGTTGCCATAGCCATGTTATTCCAACCTTAACTTCAGTTTTCTCAAATATGTGAATTTTTGGATTGCGCGCACTGTTACTCCCAAACTATGTGTGCTAGACACACAAAATTTTTATCAGATTTCTATTATAAGCTTCTTTACACACTAAAACTAGAAAAGTAAAAAAAAATTAGTAAAAAAACTTTTTACACTTGAAAATGTTTTAAAAAATTGTTAAATTTAAAATTTTTTTTAATTTTATGTAAATTTTCAATTTAAACTATATTTTTATATATTTTTTGGTTTTACATTAAACTTGAGTGTATTATTAATTTAATTTGACCAAAAAATAGTTTCTTTATGCATATTTTTTAATTTTATGATGCGCGAAACATCCAATGATTTTTTTCCCTTTTTAGTAATGTGTACATTTAAAAATAAAATCTAAAAATTATTTATGACTTTACAAGTTCTATTTTTGTATAAAATATAACGGAAGACTTGTAATTTTGATATAAAACAAAAAATTATATATATATATATATATATATTAATATTATTGGAGTTTCAGTAGCTCAAATTTGATCATGTTTAGGGTCATTTTCCAGTAGTCAAAGGTTGTGTGCCCCCTTAATATGTTTAATTTTAGATAACGTAGTATAATATATTTTCTGGGGTTATACATACTAGGAGATTATTCTTCTTATACACATTTAAAGTGATACACATTTAAAGTTATATATTTTCTCTTAAATTCGGATAATTCGAACTTTTTTCTGAGAACCTCTGAGTTCGAATTAACGAGCCTCCACTGTACTAGTAATTTCATGCAATTTCCTCATCCACAACTATTCGTTGCAATTCCGGCACCATATGAAGCCTGCATGTGTCAAAGTTTTTCTATCAAAGTATTTTATTCTCTTTTTACGAAGAGGAATTTTTCCTTTCATCTCTATGCGCTATCATTTTATTTCCTATAATGCACAATCGAGCAGTCGTAAAAGATAGCAGGTTCAGTATATGAGTTCATATTTATATAATTTTTAAAGTTAATGTCTTAACTTTAAAAAATCAAGTAAACAATAATTACATTACATAGCAAAAGTAATGACAAAGCTTCCAGCAATCCTTTAACAAGATATTTTTAAGTAAACAATGCTAAAGTCATTTGAAAAAAAAAATTTCATTACAACGAAAAAATGTTCTTGTGGTATATAGTATAATCGCTTAAAAACATGCAGGACTAACAATTGTTAAATTGTTAAATGCTTAGTCAGGTAGAAGCTGTATCGAATTTTAGGAGCGAGGGGACAACAAAAAAGTTGAATCAATAATATGGAATTTTACACTTTGTTTGTAATTGTTCATCTGATTGACATGGTACACAGGCTTTCATTGAACTTCTCCATCTCTATTTTTTCAACTGTTTGAAGTACGAGTATTTACAAACATATCAAAATAGGGGAATATCGAGATCATGAATGTTTTAAGTGCAATTTAAACACATAAAATCTTATAAAGAGACGCGTAAAGATTTTATATGGATGATTAATTAATAAGGCATATGAAGTAATAAATATTTAGATAAGCTATCACTAAATAAATAAGCATTATTACATTAAGTTTCCAAACATTCTCAGAAATTTCTTTCTTCTAATACCTTGAAAATACAAATATGTATTACACCCACCATTTTCAATGAACTAACTATCGAAATCTTATAACAGCCTGGTTTCTAATTGCCAAATATTACATAACCGTTTACCGTTACATAGCTAATATCACTTATGCTGTTATTACTAAAACAAAAAAAAACTTTATTTTAAAACGAACAGACTGGATTATTCCGTAATTATACAATTTTACCTATAACTGAATTTTATAACCAAACAATCTGCTTTCACAATATCCTAATAGAGCATATCTTAAGTTCAATCAGCCACAATGAATGTACGTCTCCACCGAAACCCATTACCTACACCAACAGATTAGCTCCTAAGTAATAGTGGCCATTTTACCAGAAGAGGATTTCATTTTCTTTCCATTTGTAATCTCCTTTTTTTCTATTCACTAGCTGTGACAACTTTCGTAGGCATGGGGAAATGACAAATCAAAAACTGAATCTAAAGTAATATTAATTAATAGGATAATTTATGGCGTAATAAGATTAAAATGGGCGTAATAAGAATAAAATATGGCGTAAGATGATTAAATATGGCGTAATAAGATTGTGGCCACAAGATTATAGAATGCACCTGTAAAGTTATTCCTAACACAGATATGTGTAAATTCACAAAGTCAAATAATACTTTATTTTATAGAATATTCTTCTCCGCCTCTTTTTTATTGCTCCCATACTGGGAATATCGAACATTAAGCAAGCCTTATGATAAAACCTTTTGGAGTTATAACGTCAATAGTAGCAAGATGAAACAACTTTTAATTACGCATTATTGTGGTCCTTTTTTCATATTAAAGAACGAACATTTCAAGTTTAGTGACCCAATATAAAGATCAATGTTTGAGTAGCTACAAAAGATGTTTCAATGTTCGTTCAAAAGAATTGAGAAAATCAGTTTTAATTTCCTGTTACAGTCATTTTGTTTGATATTAAAGAACGAACATCTCAAGTTTAGTGACCCAATATAAGGATCAATGTTTGAGTAGCTACAAAAACTGTTTTAATGTTACGTTGAAAAGAATTGATAAAATCAGTTTTAATTTCCCGTTACTGTCATTTTGTTTGATATTAAAGAACGAACATCCCAAGTTTAGAGACCCAATATAAGGGTCAATGTTCGAGTAGCTACAAAATCTGTTTTAATGTTACGTTGAAAAGAATTGAGAAAACAAGTTTTAATTTCCAGTTACAGTCATTTTGGTTCATATAATTACTTCTATGAGAGTACGATAGTATTTTCGTTCTGTTTTCTGAATAATTTTTTTTTTCATTTATCAAAAGACAACATTTTTCAATATTATAAATGCTGCAATATAATTTTAGTAAATTATAGCATTTTCACCTTTGGACAGTTAGAAAATATCTTTAAAATTTAATAATAGGAAGTCCATGCTCTGTAACTAAATATTTTAATGAACTTGAATGGATTGACAAAATCGAAATCCAGTTATCAACGATTTTATTATAGTTAGGCATATAAATAGAAATTAATTCTCAAATTCATGTTTCACAGCATAAAGGGGTATATAATGGCATAAAGCGGGATTTGATATTCTAGATAATTTTATAATCTTCCTACTCGTCTGAAGGAAGACACACGAGACAAATTCATCTTCCCTCCCATGTTTGAATTAATTCTATTTTCTACCCGAATAAGAAGACAGCAGCTATTAAATATTCAAACAACCGACACACTCTTTCGGTTATCAAAATTTCTCTCTGTGAAACACTTGCGCATTTAAGCGCATGTTAATCAATTTAGCTTCTGCCTCTATTGAGTTTTTGTAAACATACAGAAATTATGTTTAAACGACTCCGTGAAGGAAAGCATTGCTTTGGAATTCTTTTTTGAAAAGCATTTTTAGCTCATAAATCCTGCCCTTACCTTTTCATTAATATTATTCTTTGTCTTCTGTTAAAGTGTTTAGTCTGAATTTTTGATATTGTTTTATTCTTATTTCGTGATTCGAAAATTCCTTTTTGTCTCCATTAGTAGCTGTTTCTTTGATATTTTGATAAAAAAATAGCCTTATTATGGTATAAAAAGAATAGACGTAAATTAGTTATGAGATTCTCAACTGCTTTCCACAAATTCTTTGATACTAATTAGAAACAATTAGTAGCATTACTTAATTTAAGTGAGATAGTTAAGTTAAAAAATAAGTATAATTACTCGCATAACATACGACTGAGTAATGTGTTTGTCCTTTTACTGTTCTGTTGTGTACAGGAATGGTAAAAACTCCTGTTACTAGTCAAAACTCTTATGACTGTAGATATATTTTTTCATTTCGCAATGAACTATTATATGAAAAAAAGTGCAAAACTACATGCTTCTGTAATCGCGTAAAAATCAACAGCATTAGATAAGTTAAGAATTATTCGTTTATTAAAACCGCAAATTGAACAAATCTGTGTTATATTGAGCGAAACTTCTCTAGCCGGCTACCCTTCTTAAGGGCCATATTTTGTTAAGAATCAGTTAAAGACTCCATAGAACCAATTTTAGGGAAGTAACCTCTTTTTCAACGGCCACCGCTCAAAACGGCCACTTTTTTCGGAACCATTACTGGCCACCTTAGAGAAGTTTCACTGTATTTCCTTTCGGATCTATTTATATCCTGAAAAGGTTAGTATCAGATGGTCGAATTCAGAGGGTTTTCTTTTTGGCATTAAGGCAGCTGTGTACTAACCCTATTGGATTCTCTCACCTCAGTGTTAAACTATGGAAAAAATGTGTCCAAGGATTGCGGAATTGGATTTAAAGATTTTTTTTTTTAACTAACCGCTGCGCGACTAGCATGGTTGCTTTTAGTTTTATATTTTCTTTTGCAAAACAACTCAACTGAAAGAAACGTATGTAAGGAATGTTACTATTACCTTTCATCATAAATATAAGTTGTTAAGTGGTAGTGCGATCTCAGCCAAAAAATTTATAATCATTGCAAAATTTTCTATAAGGCTGATTCCAAGACATCGTGATTAAAAAAATATGAATTTTCATTACTTCAGAACAGAGTTAAAGATAAGACTGAGAAACCGAACACCAATGATTTTAAAAATTACATTCCTCTCTGTATGTAATATTTTTTTTAATTAAGATATCTACACTTTATCATTGCATCAAATAAGAAATTGTTAGAGACACATTTTTTTACTAAAAAATGAGTAAAAATTTAGCAAGTACTAAAATATAGTATTGATTACATAACTCTCTATATGTACTATTGTTCACAATTCAGATATCTACACTTAATTATACCAAATAAAAAATTGTTGGGAAAATTTCTTCACTTATAAAATGAAGTAAAAATTCAGCAAGTACTACTAAAAAAAGTGTAGACAATTAACTCTTACTTACTATTAAGATATTATAATGCAATTATTAATATTTTACTATGATATTCCTCAAACTTCTTCATAAACACAGCTGAGTATTTCAGTAGGAGATACTATAGTGACAGAATCAAAAGAACGGACCTACATACAACTGTCCATGACTAAACACTGGATTTGATAGGTCTAAACATATTTTGTCAAAAGTTTGTCCTCTTATATACATTTAGAAAAATCGATGGAACAAATGAATAAATTATCTCGTGAATAAATTAAAATTATGCCCCATGAAAAATTATACACGTGTAAAATACAGAAATTATTGTATCAAATTACGTGCTATTGTCGAACTACTACACACACGTGTTTGGCCGCTAATGTTTACATCTGGTAGTTGCAGCCGTTGCCATTCACAGTGTAGAAATATCGCAGATTTTTGTGCCGCATACCTACACATTATATATATATAGATTGTACTCCGTAATAGAGAAAGAAGTTTTAAACCTTGGGGCAGTTGTCATATTTTTTCAAATGTAAATAATATTTTAAAATTTAAATTATTCGAGGAAAAAATCTGAGTGTTTTAAATGCTTATAAATTCCTTTAGGGGGCGCAATTTATAAAATGAATTCTGTTGCAAAGTGCAGTAAAGTTCTGGCTATCTCAAAATGCCATTTTTATTTGGTTATCGGTATTTATGGCACTGTAAACAGTAGACAAATTTTTTCCATAGGTTAATGTTGAGGCGAGCGAATCCAATAGGGTTAGTACACAGCAGCCTTAACAAACTATTTTTTTTTTGCTATACAATCAAGAAATGCATATAGAATTATGAAAAATTATTCCTGATCAGCGGATTTCTTCTTATTAAGAAGATTTTACTTAGATTAAATCTACTTCGGTGTGTTATTATCACAGCATTGCATATCGGAAATGTTCATATAAGGATCGCACTGAGAATGTGACAAGACTCAGTCAGTCTCGGAATCGTAAGGAGTTTATTTTGCTGCCTGGCATAAAGCTTTTGGTATCTATATTCCTGCACTAACGATATTTCTATAAAATGATCCCTAGCACTTGTTTAGTTAATACCCAGTTACAAACTCGGCATTAAGGGACAAGGAGAGTTTTTCTAGTCCGATATACATAGAAGGCAATTAACAAGGCAATAAAATAGACATTTATGTGTGTCTCTGTGTGTGTGTGTGTATTTTGCCATAAATGAACAAAATCAACTTTTTATTTTGAAGCAAATTTATCCTATATACTACAGATCCATATACACGCCAATTAATTTTTTCAGTAAGTTAACAATTTATACACGCATATAATTCTTTAATTACTTGTGAGATTTTTTAATTACTTTTCATACTCTGAAAATTGATCTTGCTCTCATTTTCTCATTGCTCATCAGTCAAAAGTGAAACCAAAAATTATCTTCTTAATAAACTTTACCACTTGAACAGAGTACAAAATAAATTACAATACCCATGACAAATGTAGAACTCATGATGTTTTGCCATTTGTGTACAAACAATTACCTCTTCCCTTACAGGTTAGTTTTATACCTGCTCCAAGCGGCATCATGGGAATTGCAGGCAGTTATATTTATAACTTATATGGGTATATAACTTATATGGGTTCAAAGTAGTCTAGTAGTAGCTCGTCGGCTTTCGGTGCTAAGGGTGCTCGAGTCGAATCCAAACATGGGCCACTATGTATTTCCGTAGCCGTGTATGGGACTTTAAATCCGTTGGCCGGAAAGTCCCTCTATGAGGAGAGAGAGGGTGTGATAGGGTACGATCCCCCCAGATTCCATCCTTAGAGGTGATCTGTAAAAATTTAGGTGAAACCTGACTAAATTGGATTCCGACCCTAGTGGTGCCATTATAAACAGGAACCGTACCGTTCATCCCGGTAGCCTATATCTATGGACCTGGTCTGGAATAAAAATTCCGGCCAGGGGGCATTAGTAAAAATATTGATTTTTTTTTTTTTTTTTTTTTTTTTTTTTTTTGGGGGGGGGGGAGGGGGTCGGACCACTTCGCCAAATGTTTGTTGACTAAAAATTTGACGAAAAAAAAATTATGCCAAAATACTTTTCACGTTGAGTGTAAAAACTGATATCTAAATGCACATGCGATTAACAATGTGGCCCAAGGAGACTAAAGTCTATTTTGTTTTTGAAGTATTATACAGAAATTAAATATGATGAGGTGATCTAATGAAGTGGTTTATATGTCGTTTCATTAAAATGAAGGTTTATCAAAATATTTTACAAATTGCTTTATAAACACTTAATTAAGTCTAATATTTCATGGGTTTTTCAAATAAATATTGGGTAAAAATTATTTAACAAAAGGCATTCATTTACCCTAAAGATTTTCATTGGTAATGATTTCATTTTAAACAATTTCCATCTGCAATTTTGAGAAAATGTACGTTGAGAAATATTACGTTAATTCGTTTTTAAGTCATAAATTTTAATTATATTTCTCATATCTGTATTTATTTACTGCTGTATATAATTGATATTACTGCTCTGAAAATAAATTCAAGTCTCGTGAGACCTTCCGCCTTGAAAGTTATTTAAATTATTCCTTTTTTTTTTTGTTGTAACTTATTTACATTATAAAACATCAAATAACTGAGATAAAAGCAGAAAGTAAAAGTGCAAACAAGAGAATTCTGAAGGTCATTAGACGATTTAATAACTATTTTTTAATGGTAGAGATATTAATGTAAAGTGAAATTTTGGTTCTCAAAAATACCATAAATTCCTTTCTTCTGAACAGTAAAATTTGTTCCGGTTTTCATCCTAAATAATAGCGGAGGAAATATATTATTAATGAAATTATTTCTGTGCTGCCAAATAAAAGTTTTAAAATAACTGAAATATGTATTAAGGAAATTCCCTACAAATCAGCATTTTCCGGGAAGGAAAACTATGCCTTTTCTTCACGCGAGAAAGTTATTCATACATCTAGAGACAATGACTACATTGGTTAATTGCAGTTTCTAATTTTTTTTCATTTTTCTTATTTATGTTAACTTTTGCCTTATTCATCATAGTTTTCATCTACGCACGCTTTCACCTTAAATAGCTTCAGAATCATGTGATCAGATTGCTTAGCGGGATCACTTTTTGGGGAGGCAAATTCAGTTACTGCCGATTTCATTATGAATTTCAAACTTTAGGAAATGACAGCATATATGTTAGCAATGTGAACTAAGAATTACTTTAAAGCCCATTAATTACTTGCCTTTCCGAAGTTTGACGTCATATTTTGCATTTCCCTTTTAAGCCGGTTCAAGTTAAAGCGATTCAATTCATAACTAAGCCGAATCACTGACGCAAATTTCTTGTGATTACGTCATGTTTGGCAGACTGCCGTACGTCATATAATTAAACATAAAAGTCTCTAGTAGAGGGCGTATTTCGTAGAAGTTACAACAAGATATTTGAATATCAGCTTTTGACACTTGTATATAAGCCGTGGATACTTTCAGGAAAGATATAGGGGTGTATAGAGGTGATGATATAGAAGATATGAGATGAGTATCGGTATTTTTAGATAGTGTCAAGCTGCTCTGTTCATCAATGCGTTTATTAAGAAGTCGGTGTCTGTTCTGATGAGATAGCAAGATATTGTATTAAGCCTGCTAAAAGTAAGGTATTTTATATTACTTCAACATTTAAATCCCTTTTGATAGTCCATCACAGTATAGGAAATTGACTGTCTGTTTAAGAAATTGATTCAATGTAAAAGCCCGGTGTGCATTACTAATGTTACTAATGAAGAATGAAGATATTGACATTGTTGTTTTTAACTAATTTTAACTAGTTTTTCAAATGAATAAATACTTTTATGTTATTGTTAGAAGGCTTGTCGTCTATACATTATTTTGGGCATCTTCAATGGTTTTAACGTACAACTTTTTTTTAACAAACATAGCTTTTACTGCACAGCTGTTACTCTGCTATTCAGTATATATAATAGAAGAATTATTAGAATTGTTGACGTACATGTTTTACATGTACGCTGACAATATATAATGGGAATGAAATCCCCTAATTTGAGAAATAAATTTACTAATGTGTGATTATGTGGAATATATGGCCTCTATGCCTCTCAGTCACAGAATGCAGTCAAAAGTGTCGTATTGTTTAAGGTTGAGGCAGAACAAATACAGGGTTCTTTTAGAAGTACATTCTTCCTCTATTGCGTTTTATATTGTGTTTCGCAGAAAGAAGACTCCGCGCTGCGTTTCAAACAGGACTCCTAGAGCACAAAATACCATATGAAAGTCGTTTTCAATACTTTATTATAACATACTCATGCAGCGAACTGACTTCTCTCGCTAGTCAAAAAGTGCGCATCTAAAACTAACAACTCACAACTCTTTCGACTGTTGTCAGCCCTACTCAAGTAGCGTTTGCCAGAAAATGCGTTCCTCCAGAAAACCGCCAACAAAACAAAGTTTGCCACGAAAAGGTGGCCCAACACCCATACCCCTACTGACTGGGACATAATGATCGGATGTGCTGACCCGCCAAGGTAGTAGCCAGTCCCCCAAAACCTCCACCCACCACTGGGGTCCGTTAACAAAATTAATGATGGCCGGGAACGCCCAGACGGCCACAGATATTCCAGACCGTTGGTTATTTGCCTCTCCGTCACCACATACTGCGACAAGCAATTCCCGAAAACGGAAGAAAGAGGGAGGCGGAAGAGGGACAAGAGAGGTATATACAACCCCTTTCTACAGCAAACAAAAGTCATCACAACAGTGCAGTAGAATGGTCTCCCACATTTCAAAGGGTAATAAAAAACTTTTTTTCACTAGGTTTTGAAAATAACGTCACTTCCCTAAAATTTTTCATCACTCTGTTAGTCTTCTCCAGGGGTATGGTGGGAAGAACCTCGCGAATAGCGGACTGACATACTCGTTGCACATATTTAGGCGTTCCAATGTTCAGAGGACGACCACTTGGTTTCCTTTTTAGTAGAGAAACACTTGATCTCACCTTTGAAACTCATCGCAGGATTGTTTTTCGATTAGGAACGGCATCAGTTGCAAAGAGTGCGAAGTGCGTCAGTAAATTCCCTCGGTGTCGTGGTTACAGAAATTTTGTTTTAAAAGAAATCCTCGATAACGATACCACGATGTTCACCGTACCAACACATGGTGTTTACTGAAAACTAGAAAATTCACCCGAACTGTTGGCAGCTTCCTCGTCGCCTTATCGCCACCAATCCCTTTCTAGTGACCTTCAGAAATGTGGAAGTCCGTTCTCCAGCGCCCTGTATATTACTATTTTGTGGTAATTGTATACGTTACCACCTGAACTGGGGGAGAAATAGTTACTTTTGAGAACTGCTTTCACTTATGTTGTAGCTTTTCAATCCCAAATTTTCAAATACGATTATTTCTATACTTCTGATGGCAGATAATACTAAAACTAACACATAAAAGTTGTATCTTTGATCATTTTTTCAAATAACGAAACAGAGCATTCAAATACAAAAACCGGAAAGCATTTAAAATGTCGGAAGTGAAATGAATGCCCCCCTGTAGCAGATGACATTAACCACTTTTAATTTGATTCATATGAATAAAGCGAACGGTAAGAATAATTTCCAATTACTAACATGTTTGAATTAAAATATTTAAGTTGAATGGCTGGTTGAAAAAGAACTACATGAATAAAATATAGATAAGTAAGAGACATTTTGTCTCAGAGTGCCTATAAAAGGAATAAACAAATTTAGAAACAATTTAACAAAAAATGATTTTAGTACATGTACGTTTTATAATCTAAAAAAATAACATTTAGTTGTTTTTTATGAGATCTATAAGTCTGTAATACAAGTAATTGGCGTTAATAACAAACTGGTCAATTCAAATTACTAATTTCTAAAGAAACTTTATTCATTTATTTAAGTTAGCAAGCAATAACTAAGAGTTAAAATTTAACCTGGTGAACAAATAATTTAAATTGTCTCATTAGAAAAAAGAAAACTCTTTAAAGAAGCATATGAAGTTTTCATAAAAAAATGGTGACATTTTTAAATAGTTTTTTAATATATAGTTAAAAAAATCTAACTTTTAATATAAAAATGCTTTTTTCTAATCACATTAATTTTTCTGAAGTTCGGGTAGAAACAAGTTTTTTTTCTGAAAAAAAATCTTTCTTGCAAATGGTAAAATAGAAAAGAATTCGAGGTTTTTGAGAACAGCTTTTTTCATCCTGATGTCTTAAAAACACTGTAATTTTTAGGCTGATTTTTCCCTCACAGTAAAAAAAAAAAGGGATGTCTCGGGACGTATCATTTGAATTGTTCCATTTTATACTTTATGTATACAATTATTAAAATTTATTGGAACATTTTCTGAATGTTAGATATGTTAAAAAGGCAATACGTTGCCAAATCTCATTGATCTGAGCAAACAAAACCTTTTGTTATTTATTTTCAAAAGAGCATTTGTTTAACATACAGAAGATTAAACACTGTTGATAATAATCGTGTTTATTCTTTTATTTTGTATGTAGTTACACATTTCAGATGATATTTTGAGGGAAAATATGAAATTGAATAAAATAATCGCTTAGCATATGACAAAATTCCTTTATAAATACAAAGTTAAGTAGTTTTTATCATGTAATATAGTTTGAATATCAATGGGAATGGTATTGTACAGAATAATAAGAAGCACCGTATAATACCATTCTTTATGCAAAGATGGTCAAGTTTATTTGCGAATTCTTAAAAAAAACTTATAATCTCTTTGTGAAACACTCTTTAGAAAACAGGCCGTAGAACCTCAGTGAAGTACAAGGGATGTTAAATGTTAGACGTTTAAATTTAGCACATTCACTGTGGGAAATTTCCCACGGGGGCTAAAGATGTTTAACTAATTTAGAATGAAGCTCTAACAACGCGGTAAACGCCTCCACCTTCAAGATAACATTAGCAACACTCGGAAGGATCTGATATGCTCAAGCATCCTTCATACCCCTTATTAGTTGCTTTGTCCTTCAAGATGACTATTAGATCCTAAGACATCTACGATATAGCAGACTTACAATAGTGGGCGTCTATAATGTTCACCAGATTTAGGATGACGTTGCCTTCTTGCTGAAAAATCACTTTATCTGAGTCTTTTTCAAACCCCAATTTATTAGACATAAAAAGTTAGCGAAAGAATTGTGGTATAAAATAAAACTCCGGATGAAAGATTCATCATGCACATAGCACTACATCTGAAAGGAGAAGACGAAATTCTATTTCTGGGGGTTTAGTACCCGATCGGTTAGTATTTATCTTTTTCAGCTATTTTGTTCTGCTTTGCCTTTATTTTTGTTTATGAGTTAACCGAAAAGATGATAAATTTGAAATACAGCTTCTATTCATAAATTTCAAAATATTTTATCTCGCTTTTAAATTTCAAAAGAATTATGCTCTTTGAAATTATATTTTTTATCCTTAATCAAAATTTAAACTATTTTAATTTCAAAAGTTGCTTTTTTAAAGAAAAAGGGAAAATAAAATTAATTTTACAGCTTAAGAATCTTTAACAATTGGTAGGTACGCGTGTCAGAGGCATGCACAGATTGTGGTACTTGCCCATTCTTAAGGGGACAAGGGACCTTCAAACTCTAATTTTTTTTAATTTTTCATTTTTTACTTTGTATGCAAAATGAGAATAATTAATTTTCTTTTTTACTGCACTGAAAACCTTTAAAATTCAAAATAAGGAGTTTTTTACAGAATAATGCTTGTTTTTTATTTTTATTTTTTTCAAAAATTCTAACATTTTTCAAAATGCTCTATGCGCATTCTGTATTAATTAAAGTCATTAATTTTTTTATTATAGGTTTACCCTATATGTATAAATATAAATGTGCATTCATTCATTTATTTATTTATTTTGTAGGAATCTAAAGTCTTAAATATTTTTTTTTCTATTCTGCCTGTTATTTTTTAAGGTTTTTACTTTATTTTATGATCTATAAATTTCAAAAATTTTCGTGATTTCAAAAAATTCTGCACAGTTTTGTGACAAACACTTTAATTAACAATTCTGAGAAATTTGGAAGATATCAGAAGAAAATGAATAATTATAATAATAATTCAATAACTTATTATCAGGAATACTACTATCTCACATACAGGAAATAATGAAGTCACTCACCCCTTCCCTTCTTCGCTGATTTGCAGGCAACGCTGCTAATCCACTGTTTGCTTCACTGGATAAATTTGACACAGTTCAAGGAGCCTTTTGAAAAATTCTCGCATTTTTGAAGATTTTTTTGATAAACAGGTCTAATTCAAACACAAAATACTTATTGTGAATTCTAAGTATTTTCAACTTAGTAGAAAAGAATATTAATCATACTCATGTGGTATATAGAGTAAAATATTGAAAATTAAAGAAGAACGAGATTGAAGGTCCCTTGTTCCTTTAATTAGGAAAAGTCTTTCCATATGCGACTAATTTAAGAAAATATTAACAATTCGTTAAACAAGTCGTTAACGGACAGTTCAAAGGGGGGTAATTACAACCACCAATGGTACCAGATACTTTGAACACACTTACTGAGCGGAAACCGCAAGAGCTGTCTCACACCGATCCAGGCACTTCTAGAATGATTGGGATTTTTTGAAAGATGGGGTTTAAAAAGGCAAGAAAGAGAGGAGAAGAAGGAGAGGTAACTATGGGACGTGCTTCCCATCGCTATGCTTAACTGTACATTGAACTGAGTTAGACCTGATCCAGAAGGTATTAAAGAGATCGGAGTGGTGTGTACATCAACGACTCGCCATTGTGACTTAATTTGCTCGGAAACAGAGTCAAGTTATTCGGCTAGAAAACCTGATCCAAGACGAATTAAGGAGATCGGAGTTGTGTGGACATCAACAACTCGTCATTGTGAATGAATTCTCTCGTGAACTGTGTCAAATTTATCCAGTGAAGCAAACGGTGGATTAGCAGCGTTGCCGGCTAATCAGCGAAGAAGGGAAGGGGTGAGTGACTTCATTATTTCCTGTATGTGAGATAGTAGTATTCCTGATAATAAGTTATTGAATTATTATTATAATTATTGATGCGCTGGTATTATTATTAAAATTGTAGAAACAATTTTATGAGTTGAGGTGCAAAAGTGCTTGTATTACTATTATAATTCTGGAAGGAAATTTATGAGTAGAAGTGTTTAAGGGCTTGTGTTGTTATTATTATAATTGTTGAGGCAAATTTATTATTATAAGAGTTAGATTGTTTTAGTATCAGTATACAGAGGCTGATCGCACATTTTTTAGACGATTTTGGTAAGCGGTAATAAAAAAGCGTTTGCTGCAAAAGAAATAATTGCAATTGTACTATGTTTTTAAAAGTCAAAATTATCGTCTGCGGCTTGAAAGTTTTGTTTTTATTCAAAATGGCGTTTTTAACAAAGCAGTGGTTCGAAGGCTACATTTATGCTCTTTCCGACGAGAAATATGCATACTCCATTATCCAAAAACGATGTGAGAGTCATGGTTTTGTGATATCTAAAGCGTCGATAGGTAATATCGTCAACAAGAAAGGAAAAAAACGTCAAATTGGAGCCTCAAGTGGGACAAAAATTCCAAACAAGTATCCAAGGAAAAAACGGACATCTTCGACTATTGCAAAGGTACGTTGTTTAATGTTAAAAGAAAATCTCCCTAGTCAAAGGACAGTTGCAAAATCATTAAAATGCTCGGTGTCCACTGTAAACAATATGATAAGCGTTGATTTAAATCTTAAGAAAGCGAAAAAACGCAATGTGCATCGTCTTCTTTCAAATCATATCACTGACGCAGGACACGCTGCAGAATTCTATATGAGAAACACTTATCCAAAGAAAAATGGAAAACAATTGTCACAATAGATGAATCATGGGTGTATTTAAATGATTGCAACAAAAAAAGAGCCATTTATTATCATAAAAGGGGAGAAAAAAAAATTTAAGTACATGGTTCAAAGAATCGAAAGAAAGTTTTTCTAAGGGATTCATGATTGTTGCTGGTTTATCTCATAATGGCAAGTTAAAAATAAAGAGAGTGGAAAAAAATGTCAAGATTAGCTCCAAATACTATCAGGAACATATTTTATTGCCAATATTTCTCAATGAAATACCATCGCTTTACCCACAGTGCCATCAATCTGTGAGACTCAATCAGGACAAAGCTAGCAGTCACACATCAAAATCCACTGTAAATTTCCTAAATGAAGTGGAACAAAAAACTGGTATCAAGGCCATACCCTTCATTGATATCCCTACTAAATCTCCCGATGTATCACCTATGGATTTTTGTGCTTTCGGAATTTTAAAATCTGCATTATCCAAACGTCGTCCCAAAACCCTTACAGGACTCTGGAAAGCTGCTCAGGAGGAATGGGATAGAATACCTCTTCTGATACTTCAAAAGGCCTCATTATCCTGGAAATTGTGGTGTAGAAAGATAGTTCAGAATAAGGGATGCTAAATAGAACATTTAAAACGCAAGAATTTTATGTAATTTAGTTTTGTGAATACAATATACATCGTCTAAAAAATGTGTGAACAGCCTCTGTAACGATGAAAGTAAATTTGTATTATAATTGTTTGTTAAGTGTAATATATCAGAATCTAAAAAGGACAATCCTGGGGAATGGTCGTAAGTTCGATTTAGTTTTGTTTGCTACAGAGCAAAATGAAGTAATACCTCCTAATAGCACATTGGCTGATCTAAGGAAAATAATATTAGGTAGAATGGAATATGAGGAAGACTTTTAAGGAAGTATTTTCCATTTTAATTACTGATAGATTGGAACTAGATAAACAAATAGATATAGAAATAGAGGAAAGGAATGAAGAAAGAGAAAGAGAAAGAGAGGAAAGGAATAAACAAATTTAAAGAGAAAGAGAATTAAAAATGAAGGAATTAGAAATTGAAGAATTGAGAATAAGGGAAGGTGAAAGACTTTTAATTTAAGGTCTAGGGAAAGTATGGAAAGGGTTAATGGTAATTTTGCAGAATATCTGATAAGTGTGAAAGGGGTTATTCCTGAACCACCAACTAGAACGGGTAAGAGAATTTTTAAAATATGTCGAAAATGGAGGATAAATGATACTTTCTCTGCGATAGCAAAAATCATTTTAAATATGATTGCCCTAAAAGCGATTATAATCTTTCAGAGGTGACCAGCGGGAGAAATGATTTTTGAGGAAAAGTAAATAAAATTGAAATGCTTCAACATAGTGATATTAATTCTGAAATCAATCAAGAAGAGGCTGTATAAGAAAATGTTGTTTGCACTCAAGTATATGCCTTTAATGGGTTAGGTCAGTCGTTAGATGAAAACTGTACAGTGCACAGTGCATAACTGTTAGTGCTAACGATCATAAGGTTAGGACATTTGCTGATAGTGGCTCGCAAGTGGCCATACTTTGGATTAACGTATTGTCACAAGAAGATATTGAGAATCAAGCCCATATCCTTCTTTAAGATGCTTTTGGTAGTGCAGTTAGAGAACTATTGAAGAAAATTGCCGTTGGTGTGCCGATAGGAAACGATGACATGAATGTAATTCATAGGGAAATGTTATGTGAAGTAGAGGACACATTGAGTGAGGAGATGATTATTCCTCCTACTATGTTAGAAAATTTAAGGGACCTAGATGGAAATCCACAGGAAGCGATGTTATTCACAGGTAGCAAAAAAGAGGGAAAATAAAGAATTAAAGGAAAATGAGATTGAGAATAATGATATTCAGGGTATGTTGTGGGATAGTGATTTAAGTCCCAACGAGAGCTCAGATGAGGTATTTGAAAAACAACAGAGAGTGATTAATTCCCAGGTGATAAAAGAGAGGGAAATTCAAAGTGATATTCTGGAGAACAAGAAGTCAGGGAAAAGTAAGAACGGGAATGAAAACATTCCAAAGGAAGCGCGAGACTGGGAAGTAAGTCTCAAAAGAAGTCTCAGTGAAGTAGTTGAAAAACGACTAAAAATGTATGGGACAGGACTAGAGTAGAGAAAAGAAAATTTGAACCTGTACTAGTTCATACTCCCACAAGTGGGGTAATGAAAGATCCGCAAAGGAAAATTCCCATTCTTTTAAGGTCCCATAAAATTTTAAATTAGAGAGGAAGCTATGATTTGATTAGTTCCCGAAGCATTCCAGGAAAGTTAACTAAATATATTTTTGCAGTTATATTAGAAATTAGTTTGTATATATATATGTAATTTGCTGAATGCTTTGTTTTGTTTTTTTTAAGTGAAAGGGTAAAGACTAATAGTGTAAAGTAATTTTGTTTATGTGTAAATGCTCTGCTATCTCATAAGCAGATGGAAGTATGGAATTATTTACGCGTAAAGATACAAATGTGTATTAATTGTGCAAATGAAATACAAACTATATCCCTTTCTGAAGATTTAGATGATTTTTAATAGAGGTGTGATGACCTACTATACCTTAGGTTGAAAGGACTACCACGGTATCATGAAATCAATTTGAAAGACTGTTTCCATTCTCCAAAAGGGGTGGCGTATGTCAGAGGCGTGCACACATGGGGGTGTTGTGCCCATTTTAAAGTGGGAAAAGCCTTTCCATACCCAGACGGCTTAAAAGATTGACAGGTCGCTAAATATGTCGTTCAACCAATTGTTAAAGAGCAGCTGAAAGGAGGGATGGGTAATTTCAGTAATTACAGCCAACAATGGGACCAGATGCTCTGAACATACTAACTGACGGGAAGCCGCAAGAGCTTTCCCATACCGATCCAGAAGCTTCTAGAATAAGTGAGATTTTCTGAAAGATGGGGTATGAAAAGGGAAAAAACGGGGTATAAGGAGCAAAGGTATCTATGGGACGTGCTTCCCGTCTCTATCCTGAGCTTTACATTGAACTGAGTTACGACTCTCTCTGTGGTTTTCAACGAATTGATGATTGATAATGATTTATTAATAATGGAAATTATGTATAATAGATTCTGTAAATATGTATTAATAAATCAAGATATATGTATATATGAAAGGAAAGTGTAGTATATGTGTCCATGGAAACCATCAACAAACTACTTAACCACGAGCATCCACAACGCGTTTATTATATTTTCTGATTTGAATTTTTAGAGAGCATTAGCAAGGCTAAAACTGGTTAGCTTACTACACGGTTTATATACATTCTATAACTCTACGAACTTGTACTTGATTTCCTTCAAAATGATATCGCAAAACATTATTCTATTTCGAATATAAACCATGTATTGTTCTTCTTGGTTTCAAATATATAAACTGATGCCTTATAATTCATATTTGAGTGCAACAAAGTAAGTAGAGTCGCCTCTCTAATTTAGATGAAACCATCTTTCAATTTTCAAAAAAGAAAAAAGAAAACAACGTTTAACGACAGAGATCCGTGAAAGAGTGCGTTTCACTGTAGTACACGTTAACTCACTTGTCCGGTAGCTGGAATAACAGGCTGAATTTTGGACCGACCATAGTTATATTTAAAGGTGAGATAGTTTTTGGTTGGAATCCCAACAAGCGCCATTCTATATCTCCATGTCTAGGCCGGATATGGGCACGTCAAATCGGTAGATCGTAAAGACCCTCTAAGAGGTCACAAAGGTTGGTAGAGGGTACGACCCCCCCCCCCCCCAGATTTCACCCCTGGGGTTATTTAGTCGAAATTGAGATGGATCCTAGCTAGGGCGGACTCCTACCCTTCCGGTGCTATTGTAAACCGGAGCAACACTCCTCAGACCTGAAAGCCTATATGGACCTGGTCTGGAACACTTCTTGCCAGGGGGCATCAGCAACAACATTAACATTGGCGAGAAAAAGTGCGTATGGCGCGTAAAAAGAGTGAATCATTACAAGTTAATTAATAAAGTATTAAAAGTTTCTGCAAAAAATTAGGATTAACAAAATTGTTCTTTTGTGATAAGGTTCCAAAGCTATAATTTTTTAAAAGCTCTGAACTACACGTGTATTAAGAGAAATCGTTGAAGATCCCATTTTCTACATTAACACTTTATACGGAAAATTCTGCTTTTACATTGTCTGTGCGTATTCTGGGAATAATGATAATTTCATGAGCTTAAAACTAGGTTATTTGAAGGCCTTATTTGAATAGTGATCCAAGTCTATTCTTGTTCATTTTGAGATACAGAACCTTAAAGTCTAGTGAGTGCTGACAAATGACTGCTGAAGTCTGATTTGCAATGCCCTCTGTTGGCAGCAGAAATATGCTGGAGGTGTACCAGTTTAAAAATAAGATAGAAATGACTTGTATGAACATGAAAGTGAGGCTAACTCTTTTTTTTTTAAGTGGAGTTGGACCACTATTCAAATAAGGCCTTCATTTATTTTCAGCGCATTCCTAACCAGATATAGACTTGTTTTTTAAATCAAGATTTATTTTTTTTATTTAATATGGGATGATGCCTATAAACTGAAGTACTTATAGAGGTGGTGAGGGTAAATCGAACATTTTATTCAGTTCTGATTACAACTACAAATGTTATGAGTCTTAATCGCCAAAATAAGCTGAGGTATAGATGTGCAAAATATCTAGCTTATAATGTGTATAAAAATGCAGCAAATTACAAATAAGCGTAAACGTCTACTTGAACATATTTTACGAGAGAAATATAATAACTATTTACACATACATATTATTTACAATACACCGTCCAGCATTTATACATACCATGATTTTCTTATCAGAATTTTATTTACAAACGGCACATAATCCAAGTCAGAGGTTTCTAGGAAGCTATTTACGTAAATAATGAAACAAAGGATTACGCTGGCATTGGATAGAATTCCTACCTTGAGGGTAAAATAATAACTTTCTGTAATGAAGTTCTGTTAATAAAACTTATTTTTGATAACGAAATCGAAATTTATGCTCCTGGCAAGAGATCTGTTCGTTCAAAGTTTTCCTTACGTATTTTAAATTAAATGTATTTTATTTACTTATGATGTAGTAGAAAATCAATTCTAATAAATATTATTCTTAAATAATGTGTTTCGTTTCTATGTTACCTAAAGTGTGAAATATCCAAGTCCAAACCAGTGGACCAGTTTAAAAATACTGTAAGTTTCTTGAATCTTTAATAAATATATTTTTCCTAAATTTTAAGAAAAAAAATTTTCCTGCCACCTTGCCAGGTTATTTTGTTTACGTCATTACTTTGTTTTACCATGGTGGCATGTTATTCAGGTTAAATAAGAGTATGAATGCATAAAGTTTGGGATTTTAATTGAATGAATTTATTCAAAATGAGTACAGGCAATGAAATGTAAATTCAATGAGAGTATTAAAATTGGTGTAAATATAAACATGACTTTCATCGTCACTATCAGATCATTGGTAATATTTGTTTACATTTTTCCTGAAATTCCTTTTCCCAAATTTTCCTTTGGACGAATATTGAATAAGAATCTGAAGTTCATGGCAAAACACGATAATGAAGATTTTACGAGTTCGAAATATCTTATATAAATAAAAGATGTCAGAAAAATCTTACTCATAAATGTCAGGAGTTGGTGTTAAAACTTGTCTTTTAAATTTGCAGAATTCTATAACGATTTCCACATTCCTTGTATTGAAGGTTATAACAATTATAACTCTCATTTCAGTAGGAGGTCTCTATGAAAACATTGTAATGTGAAGTCTATTTGCTTCTCATATAATTAAAAGTCATTTGTATTATGTAATTTCTTCCGGAATTCTGATTTTTTTCTTTTTGTTACTTATATATTTTAAATGTGGCAAGTTTTCTGTCTATTTATTCTGAGCATTGAGCCAGATTGAAATTCGTGTAAAAGCTCCTGCATTGTGATTGCACGAATTTTTTTCGCATGCCCAATCACTGCGCCATTTACAATTTATAATGTCACTCTCTTTTTAAAATATATAATTAGAGGTGGACTACAATCAGAACCTGCTTCCCCACAGTCCATATTTCTACTCCTCCCCATATGTGAGACTCTTCCACGCCGGGACTGTTTACATCTCCTTGAAAATAAATTACTTACTCATTTTTCTGAAGAAAATAAAGACACTTATAATCAATCATACTTTTTAACTATCTTCATTGATTTTGAATTCGATGTTGGCTATGATAAGATATACTCTCTAATTTGGCAAGTTAATAAAATTGTGTGCTCGTGACGCCCAAATCAAATCATTTGCAAAAGAGAGATAAATAAAATATCCTAAAAAAGTATATAATACTGTTTTTCTTTTACTATTTGACAATCCGCTTTTGACCTGGACATAAATTTAAAAAGGCTTAAATCACCACAGCTTAGCAATAAGGCAGGTTGGTAGGGATACGATTATTTTTTGCTGCACGAGGAATTTGACCGGGACTTACTGCTAAAATCCGGTTCCGAACGGCTACAAATATCCATGTCAATAGAAGGCCTTGAACATCCACGCTCTAGTAGCGAATCCCAGCTCCCTAGATATTGAGTTATCGTCCGGCTGTAGCAAAAAGGAACGCGAATAAAAAGGTGTTGTTGCTTACGCTTGACCGACAGAAAGATCATATCAAGTCCCGAAGGCTATGGACGATGAAGGTGTGGCTCCTGTTTTGACGGGAACCACAAGGGTCGGAATCCGACTTGGACAAAGGACCAGTCCCGTAATTTTGAACCGAGTCAAGTTACGAGACCAGAACACTTGACCCCGCACCACCAGATGCAATTATGAGAACTTGGAGGAAATTGCAGCCACGACAGATTTTTACGTGCACAGCCGCCTTTAGTGTACACGGCAGTGGATTTATCAGCGACAAGCATCCAACCAGTCAGTCTCAGATCACTAGCCCGCTCCCCTTGCCAACTGGGCCAATGCGTCCCGAAATAAAGGGTTTACTTCTCAGTAACGTTGTAAGAAAAACAATTCAACGAAATCATATGGAATTAAGGGAATAATTACCTACCAGAACAAAAAAAATATCCTCGAGATAATCCGACTTTGATTAACTTTGCAACAGACAGCCATACTTTTACAACTAATTCTCTTACCATAAGTCTAAGGCCTTTGACGCCAAGGTAATGTCAGTCCGACTTACTGCATATTAGCTACAACATTCTGCCTCTAAAACATCTATAATTTTTTTATGATTAGTGACAGTCTTTTTTAACGAAATAATTTATAATACAAAACTAAGCTTAAAAGCGCGTGTGTGTGTAGCACGAAATAATCAAGCCTAACTTCCGTTTTTGTTTGCACCGTATTCTAAGCATGATTTCTGGTTACACATAGAATAACCATTCTATGGATATCCTCAGTGAATAAAAAATGCTATTTCTTAAGTTATTGCTATTAAGTTTAAATTCTTCTTCTAAAACATCTATAATTTTTTATCACTACTGACAGTCTTTTGTAAGAAGATAATGTGTAATACGAAACAAAGCTTAAAAGCGTGTGTGTATAGAACGAAATAATCAACTTTAGCTTCATCTTTTTTTGTACCGCATTAGAATGATTTCGGGTTACACATAGAATAAATCATTCTATGGATCCTCAGCCCCCCCAAAAGTCTATTTCTTAAGTTATAGCTATTAAGCTCAAATTCTGTCTCTAAAACTTCTATAATTTTTTTATGACTACTGATGTGTAGTACGAAACAAAGCTTAAAAGCGTGTGTTTGTACAACGAAATAATCAAGTCTAAGAAAACACTTCCTCCTTGTTTGTACCACATTCTAAGCAGGGTTTCTGGTTATTCATAGAATAATCATTCCATGTATATCCTCAATCAATAAATTAGTCTATATCTTTCAGTATAGCTTTTGAGCACAAACTCGAATACTTCATGCAACATGCAATTATCTTGGGGCAATATGTGCGCATTCACTTCTGCAAGTATTAAAAGGTCAAGTTTGCATTTATGGAATTATTAATTTTCATTATTGTTATTCTAAATATGTTACATTGCATTATGCTGCTTTAAACATTTAAATTTAAAAGCGATATTCCTTTTAGCTCATTTCAAGATAGAATTTTGACAACAGGCTTGCTTATTAAAATTTTTCGCTTAATAGATCATTCAAAATTGTTATATAAGCAGAAATATTACAGTTAAAAAAATGAAAATATATAAGAAGAAATTAAAATTTAAATATAAATCTCCATTTTTCAAAACGATTTTTTTAGTAAATTTGAAAAAAATATCACTTTAAAATTTTTTTAATGTTAAAAATAGAATAAAATATTTTCATAAATGTCTATAGCACACAAGAGTATTTTAACATATGAATAGATTTCTGAAATATTTGATCGTAATATTGCCACAAAAAGTTTTTATTTACATTAATATTTATTTTATTTTCAACGCCTTTGACTACTGAAAAAAATCAAAACTGAAAAAATTATATTTAAAGTCACGTGTGTGTATGGATGAATAACCACTCTACTTTAAGGATCTAATAGTATTTTTTGATGCCTTTCAGGAGCTGTTATGCCGTTTTTTCACCAGTAAACGGTGTTCTATTCAGAATTGTTTAGAATGTTTTTGTGAAAAAAATATCAAAAAAATTGACTCTTTGAAGGCCTTTTTTCTCTTTTCCTTGTGTTACCCCCCCCCCTCCCCTATCTTCAATTTCTTTTTCTTCTTTATTCCAAAGGACAAGAACTCGAGGTATTTGTGATGTGAACAAGGAACGAAAAAAAAATTAAAATGGATCGGTTAACAGCTATAAATTCATCTCAGCTTATCTTCGGTCCAAATTACTGAAATTTAGTAAGGGAAGTTTTTGCCATAGCAAAGAAAATAACCGGGTGTTAGGACACTAAATCTTTAAGCAATTAATGACTTCATCATGCTTTGCTCTGTCTACATGAGAAAGAGCGATGTTTAATTTGTTGCTTTAAAAGCTCTCATACGTATTAATGTCTCAGTAAGTGAGTTTGCAAACTAGTTGGTTACACAACCCTCATATTTTGCTACGTGAACTCAAATGCATCTAAACTATATTAATTAGGCAAACATGAGGATCCTTTCATCTGATTATTATATTTCAGTTATGGTAACAAATCACTATCGTAAGATCAAAAGATACCCAATCTGTAATTTTCTTGAGGACACTTTTACCCGATTTTTGATTTCTAATTATTATCTTTCTGTTATGATAACAAATCACTATCGCAAGATCAGAAGTTCCACAAGTTGTAATCTTCTTAAGGACCCTTTTACCTGCAATCTTCTTGAGGACCCATTTACCTGATTTTTGCTTTTAATTATTTGCTTTATTTATGATAATAAATCACTATCATAAGATCAACAGTTACGCAAGCTGCAATCTTTTTGAGAGAAGGGAAACGTTTATACCAGTATCCATATACTGTGCACGCAGAGAATAACACATGAAGAAGGGAAGGGTTTGTCCGGATAGAACAAACATGGTAGGACGATTTCCTAGCCGTCTACAAGCTCGCTCAAAAAACTACTTAACCCTTTGAGGTGCACCGTTTTCACAGTCCAAACATCTAAATCTAGTCTTTTTTTCATTTTTCATTCAATGTATTCCAGTTAAATGAGCAGAAAAATGGTTAGTACTGCCATCTGTTATCAGTTTAAAGTAGTAAAAACATATTGCAACCTTTAATTGGAAAAATTTTCAAGATTCCGAAGGTTAAAAAAATCGGGAAAAATCTGCACTATGCAAACTGTGGAAGTTGTTTCCCCCTGAAAGGGTTAACAGGACTCAGACAAGAGTTTTCGTGCAGTGAATTTCAAATTCACTTTGTACTGATTTACTGACATAAAGAGATTTAATAAAAGTTATTTCAATTGAATATACATTGGTAAATGTCCTATTCAAAAGCCGTAGGCCTAATTTGTACAAGGCTCACTCACAAACATCGTTTAGATTTCTTTATTAATAATAATATGCGAAATATTACGATACATTTCGTATTACTCTGTTTGGCAGTCAGTTGATTGATTAAGTTTATGCTTATGAACTAAATGTATGAAAGGCTGAATGTTAATTCTGATATTACAATTTATAAATTCATCAATTTAATTCAAAATGCTTCGTTGAATTTAGCTGTTATTCATGATGCTGTCACGATAAATTTAAACTAGATGCTGTTTAAAAGTATCCTTTTAATGTGTAAGGATGACTTTCATAGTATGTTTTTCCTCTAGAGACATGTAAATTTTAAGTTTTAGCATATTAAATAAACTTTTCTTTTTGTTTTCGCATATTATCAAACTGGAAAATTACTTTTTTTCATATGATAACATATGCAAGAAAGGGAACTAAATAAATACCAATATGATATATAAAATTGTGTATTAATATATGTGTCGAGTATTAATATATGTGTCGTTTACAGCTGTATAAATTGGTATGATACACCGCATACATTGTTTAAAGCATTGTTTTCACACACAAAATGCTTTGATTTTTGCATTTTAATTTCAAGATACAACTTAGGATAATATACAATGACAATAAACTAATATATAGAATGTTACCTGATATTAATAGATCTGATAGTAATATTTAACAATATAGAAATGCATTACCTAGGAATACAGTTTTCCAGTATACCGAACCACAGCGAAGCTTCAGTACATACGAATTACAAAAATTAATGTAATGAAACTCATTAAATTTAGCATTCACATCGTAATTCTAACAGCATTGTCTAAGACAACTAATAATACATTTCTTTACATGGTCTAAGACATAACTTTACAAAATTCGAACATATCTTGTAAAGCACGTTGCTCCCATTAAACGTTCTCTCATTAAAAGGAACTCGATTTGCCATGAGAAACATTTTCTGTTTTGTTTTGGGGATAGTTCCCTTTGATTGCTTCCCTATCGATTCCATGTAACGCTTATGAATAATAAAGCTAAAATCCTAGTTATGCCGCCATACACCGAGTGATACAAGCTACATAAGTATTCATATGATGACGCAGGGGGTTGTTTGATAGTATTTCGAACTCGGCCGGAGCAGAATTCTCGCATCACACTCCTGGCTGTAGAATATTTGATTGAAGTAAATAATGCAGCAATATGATTATGGTGAGCAGATGCGTGATGGTAAATTGTCTGCACTGAATAAATATTAAGGGTTGTTATAGGGGCTGCAGATATTTCCTTTTATGTGCCCTTCGGTAAAGTTGCTTCAAAAATGTATTGAGTCTAATCATTCATACTTCGATAATAGTTTTTGGGTATAACGTCCCATAACAAAGTAAACTATTTGGTACGAGTCTGAAATATTTAACGATTCTCTTTTTTGATTCCCCAAACGGAAATCAGTTGTTGTATTGCGCATCTTTCCTGATGCTAGGTAAGACAAGTTCCTTATATTGAATCCGAAAAAAAATGATGAGCATTTGAATTAATACTATTATGAAATGTTATTTGCGTGTAAGGGTTGCTTATAAATACGCTTATAAATTTCTTTAGATATATATTAAGTGTTATGAATTTGAAAGTGCTTGTATGCATATGTAAATGAATTTTCTTAAGATTCAGAGAAATTTTGTAACACAAAGGCTTATTTTCAAACTATCTGTAATTCCTATTAAGCTACCTCAAAATATCCATTTTTCCCAAAAATCTATTGAGCAGTGTAAGAGAATTCAGACACATCTAAAATTGCTACACAACTCCCTGAGTTTCCCCTTACAGCTCGTGTAAGTGAGTCTGTCTTTCTTTTCCAGCATGGAAAACAAAAAGGATAACAAGTATTAATAAACACTGATTATATAGCAAATTTTTCCAAAAGGTCAAATACAGTGTTGTACAGTTCGTACACAAGTCAATATCAAAACTACAGAATGATCCTGCTGCCTAACCTAACATATTCGTAACGTCTGTATAACTTGTGTAAGTCCCACTTTTCCTGGTTAGTGACTAGCGTGACACAGTAAAAGTTGCTACCAAATATAGCTTCTTTCTTTCTACGTCAAACGCTGCTTATATAAAAGCCTTATTTGAATAGTGGTCCAACTCCACTTTAAAAAAAATGGAGTTAGCCTCACTGTCATGTTCATGCAAGTCATTTCTATCTTATTTTTATACTGGTATATCTCCAGCTTATTTCTGCAGCCAACAGAGGGCATTACAAATCAGGCTTCAGAAGTCATTTCTGAGCAGTCATTAGACTTTAAGGCTCTGTATCTCAAAAACAAAAATGGAGTTGGACCACTATTCAAATAAGGCCTTCATATTTAGCTTAAAAATGTTACAACATCAGAGTCATTCCGAAATGAGTGTATATTCAAGATAGTAATTAAAAATGTTTAGAAATTAACTATCTTAATTATGAAATTAAAAGTAAGAACAAGCACGATACGTCTGAACTTTTCTATTTTAGTTTTTGTTTTTGCGTATATATAACAAATTTTGTAATTTCAACATTGTTATTCTCTGTAGATACCCATTTTATCGATGTGTTTCCTTTCGTATTCCTAATTTTCTCATTGTCGTGTTTCCCGTAAACTTTGGGCGCTTCCATTTTGAAACCACAAGAAGAAACTATTACCGATATGCAGAATGGCTTAGAGCCTAATATAGGATGTAATTAGTGGTAAACATTACATTGGGTTAGAGATCCAAATTGAACGGAAGGTCATTAGTGCTATAGACAACTAGTAGAAGTATTCAGTAATCCAGGGACATATGAAATATTTTGTTTATCCATCATCTAGTAACATGCTTAAGTCGAGTGATAAATTATTTTTTTGTATTGATATATTATAGCCTTAATTTATTACTATTGGAATTGAACAGCTCTAAGTCATTTTACTGTGGTTATGATGTAGTTCTTCTGTGTCTACCTTATGCGTCACTTTTGATCTTATAACTTTTCTTCGGAATGGTCTAGTCATTTATAAGTTTGCGTTTGCCTTATATTGTTTTTTTACATTTTTGAATGAGCCTCCCTGTTATTGGTTTAATTTGTTGATGTTTAATGATTTAAGAAGTTATTTATTCGAAAGAGCTGGTTAAAGAGAACTATGAATACTTCAAAGAAAATGAAGGAACCCTGGGATGGATGGGGTTGGATGTCCGAAATGTCCGAAAACCTGTGGCCCTTCAGGGATGATTTCAATTTGGGGAACTAGAAAAAGTCCGGGGGAGATAAGTCTGGGGAGTAGATTGGGTGATTCATGGACAAAACCGGCATGTTGTCCAGGAACTGCTGCACTAGAAAGGCCATATATTGCTGGGCATTGTCGTTAAGCAAGGTCCAGTTGCCTTACTTGGTATACTGGATGAATACCCGATTGATCCGTTGCAGCAGATTCAGTATATCTACGTACTTAGCGGCATTTAACGTGGTGCCCTGAGGGAGGGAGGAATTTTTTATGGGTGAGACGCTCAGAGTCGAAGAACAACACGAGAATTGTCTTGATGCGGGATTTCTCCCTCCGCACCTTGCTTTTCGGTGACCCTGTACCCCGCTACTTGATTCTCTGACGCTTGCCGTCGGGGTCGTACTTCAAGCACCAAGTCTCGTCACCGACAATGGTTTTAAGGAAATTTGGGTTTCGGTCCGTCATATCGATCCGCCATTCGATCCGTCATTTCCAGAGCCAAATTTGCATTTGTTCCGGAGTCTAAGTGTGGGGCACAAGTCGGGAGCAAAGCTTGCGTTTACCCAAATCCTGGGTCAGTATGAGGTGGGTCATCTCACGAACAATTCTCACTTCATCCGATATCATTCGCACTGTCACACGACGATCTTTGGCTCACAATCCTTCACTTTCTGTACTTTGTACGCAGTACGTTGACCACTTCGGGGGGAGTATTCAATGGTGTCCCGCCCTTCTAGGAAGCTTTTAAACCACTCATACACGCACTTCAAGGTTACAGCCATTCCTTCGTAAACTTTTATCAGCATTTAATGAGTCTCTTTCGCTGATTTTCCAAGTTTGAAACAGAACAGCATATTTGTTCGCTGATCCATTTTGAATTTCGACCGAGCGCACAATACCTTCACTCTTCAATGAACTGTTTCCACACGATAAGCTAACTCACAGCACCGCCACTCAGGAACTGGTTCAGACCAGTCTTCACCTGTCCGGTATGCGCCGGTGCAAACTTTTACGACCCTGAGCATTATGACATCATTAACCGACCATTTTAGACAAAGCTTATATATATATATATATATATATATATATATATATATATATATATATATATATATATATATATATATACAGTGGTACCTCGGTTTACGAACTTAATTCGTTCCGAGACTTGGTTCGCAACCTAAACACTTGTAAACCTAAGCAATTTTTCCCATATAAATTCACGGATGAAGAATCAATCCGTTCACACCCTAGAACATAGTCATTTTTACCTTGTTTTTATGGGTTCAATTATAAACAAATTGTGAAAATAATTAAAAACAGACTTTATTATGAGGAACTAACACATGATAATTTTTCAGTACAGAATTTTAGCCTTGTAGTGGATAATGTCTGG
>OU015492.1:42002892-42107892 GCA_907164885.2 Dolomedes plantarius
TTTAGTTATTAAAATATAGGCTTAACAATTTAAAAGTCTGGGAGTTCAAATAAGCGGCATAAGGCATTGCAGTGAAAATAGGATTAATGGGTTAAACTTGATTCAATTCCGCAGAACCACATGGGAGAATTTTAAGTAGACGGATTAGCCTTGAAGAGTTGGCGCTAAGAAAATGCTTAGTTTAGCAAAAATATTATCCGACATGACATCACGCATAAGTAATGAGCTTCACTAATCGTTGGTTTTAAAGTTGAAAAAAGAAAATCTTCAAAGCCATGGATAACTAGGGAATGGAAAGGACGTGTGCGTTGGCGCACAAATTTAAATTGGGTGGGGTATTGGGAATTAGTTTGATGGAGCTGAGTAATTAATTGGAAGTTAATAAAATATGTTTGTAAAATCAATTGGACTGTTCTATGGATACTGTGTCAACATCTTGAAAGCTTGATGGAGTTTTAAGGTTTGATATGTCCTCGCCACCGGACCACTGCTGACTGCATGAGGATTCCAAAGAGGTCGAAATTACGTAAATTGATCGGGCGTGAAGCACCAACGTCCGACAGATATATATATATATATATATATATATATATATATATATATATATATATATATATATATATATATATATATGTGTGTGTGTGTGTGTGTGTGTGTGTGTGTGTGTGTGTCTGTGTGTATGTGTGTGTGTGTGTGTCTTATTATATCTTAAAATCTTGCCATAATAAAATATCGAGACAATCTAATCATATTTAAAAGCCATAATTAAAAAGAAATTTGGCTGCTTTCATTTACTAACAAAATAAAAATAAGGCTATTTTATGCTCAAAGCATTAACTAATGCAATTTGTCAAAACACATTTACTGCTAATCTTCACCTTTTTCACCCCCGTCCTAATGTCACTAAGTTTTGGTGGATTTTTACTCGATGTGTCAGTTTCAAAATTTGTTTAACGATCAAAATTATACGTAATCGACGAGTACACAGCTCAGCAATTCTAAGAAAACTGGCATTTTTAGTATTTTATTTTTTAAGGAGTGCTCGGGAGACTTATCACAAGATAGGCAGAATATTTAGGTTTTTCCATAGTCAAGCAATATGATTAAAGAAATGATGACTACTTCATTAGAAGCCCTTTAATCTAGTTGTTTTGAAAATGCTTTGTAAAACAGACATTTAATAACAGTCCGGAATTTAATGTTGCCGTAAATATCACGTATCTTCTCATAAATAATGACTTTTACAGAGCTTTTTTAAACGGTATCAAGATTGTTCCGTGATGTAATAAAGGAATTTTGTAGTAAAATAATATTCCCAAAAGTAAAATTGAATTCGCTGAGAAAAAAAATATTGCAACTCCTACAGAAAAGATAATTTTCTTCCCAAATGCTATTATTATGAGCACCAGAAAAAAAATACTCAATTCTTTCCAATAAAATATAAAAAAATAACTTTCTTTTTTTCCTTCCAACCCATATTTTTTCAAGCGTTTAATCTTAAGAAGCAAAAAAAAAAAGGGGGTAAACTAAGTTATGCGTACACAGTTAACAAGCTTATTGTGAGCACTTTGATGACATTAGGCATGTGACCTAATGCCTTTTATCAAGTGGAGTGAAAGCAATTCCGACACAAGTGCGTGAAATAACAATAATAAAAAAATGTAATAAAATAAATCAAGATAAAATGTATGTAGCAATAAAGTGTGTTTATTTGCGCCAGCAAATCTCTCTGGCAGAAACCAAGATAAATATCGCAAGAAGCAAAAAGATTATTTTTATTAAGTTCGTTATTCACGCTTTTGCGCTTCTTAGTAAATTAAAATAAATCATTTTTGTCAAAATTGTGAGTGATTAATATGCTTATGTGAACGAAAAACGATAAGTGAGGATGGAATTTCGCTGCATCGATGTTACAAGGGTTTGTCTGGTAGTGATGATACACCTTACGATGAATTTATATAAAAATATATTTAAAGGATTATTCGGCGAAATTCCAAACTAATCTAATTGAATTATAGCAATAATCGATTGTGTTAGGTTGATAAGGGGGTCTGCAATTATTAGACAACTCTTCTGTTATGAAAAATGAAGATCAGTTTATCTAATATATCGGTACTTCTTGCAAGGAAAGAAAGATAAGTGAAATTAATTTATAGTGACAAAATTTTAAAAAAATCTCTAGTACTTATTTCGGATGTCTAAAAACAGGAGCATTTTTCATACAAGAGAAACAATATATATATATATATATATATATATATATATATATATATATATATATATATATATATATATATACACTCAAGACCCAAAACATTATGACCAACCATACATTTTGCAATGAATTTGCCTGGATGGCGTGGAAGGCACTTGATCAGGTGGAAGTGGTATGAAGAAGTTTTTAACTGCTGCTGGAGAGTCGGAAGAATCATTCTTTCACTTACTTCTGTGTGTGATGGGAAAGGCTGCGGATCTAAGCGACTTTGATAGAGGGCAGATTGTAATGGCTCGAAGGCTCGGAACAAGCATTTCCGAAACTGCACGACTCGTGGGTTGTTGGCGACCTACAGTTGTTAGTACTTATGCAAAGTTGATGAATGACGATGAAACCAGCAGTAGACGACATGGTGTTGGACGTCCACACGCTATCAAAGAAAAGGGTCGTCGCAGACTGTCTCGCATGGTGAAGCAAAGCCGGAGCCAGACAGTGGCTCAGCTGACAGCCCAATACAATGCAGGACCAAGTAGAATAGTATCGCAGCACACTGTTCAGCGGACACTGTTGGATATGGGGCTACGCAGCAAACGTCCCACTCGTGTGCCTTTGCTGACCAAGCGTCATCACCAACTGCGCCTGTGCTGGGCCCGGGAACATCGCGACTGGTCCATGGATCAGTGGGAGAGAGTTGCCTGGTCAGATGAATCACGGTTTGTCATTCATCACGCCGATGGCCGTGTCAGGATACGCCGTCTTCCAGGCGAACTGTTGCTCCCTCAATGTACAGTAGGTCATACACAGGCCGGTGGTGGCGGTATTATGCTTTGGGTGACGTTCTCTTGGGCGTCTCTGGGACCCGTGGTTGTGGTATAGCAGACCATGAATGCTGCAGGGTATCTGAACATCATTGCGGACCAGTTGCACCCTTACATGGCCTCTGTTTTTCCAGCTGGAAATGAAATGTTCCAACAGGACAACGCCCCGTGTCACAAGGCTAAAATTGTGTTGGAGTAGTTCCAGGAACATGATGCTGAATTCCAGTTAATGTCCTGGCCTCCTAACTCACCGGATCTCAATCCGATAGAACACATTTGGGATGTCATCGGACGGCAGCTCAGAGTTCAAAGACTACAAATTCGCAATATCTCGGATTTGCGTGACCGTTGCTTAAGCATCTTGTACAATCTGTCTCCGACCATCTACCAAGGACTTGTGGTATCCATGCCAAGGCGGGTTGAAGCTGTGTTGCGCGTCAAAGGTGGGCCAACTCGTTATTGACAGGTGGTCATAATGTTTTGGCTCTTGAGTGTATATATATATATATACATATATATATAGGGAGAGGAATTAGGCATTTCAGAGATCTTGAAAGTTACAGCACTTGTTAGTACGTCTCTAGAAGTACATAAAAGAGTTTTTATTAGACTTAAACATATCAGCCGAAATTCTTACTTTCACTATGATAATTATAATTCTAACATTCCTATCTAGAGATCATAACAAGAATATTAAAAAAAAACCTTGATAAAAATTTTTAGCGAGGATACAAATGTTCTAATAAGGCTAGTTTCATACTTATCTATTCATTTTAAGCTACTGAATAATAGGTCTATGTTTACTGTTTATCATTTTGTAATTCAGAAATAATCAAGGCATCATATACGCAGCTCATAAATTTGAAAGTGATTAACTACTCCAAATGAGAAACCGAAGGTGATCGAATACTCTTGTAGTAGATTTGAGATGAAACTAACACTCATTCTATCTAAAATCCTGTTCTTAACAGTTTTAACATCTTAAAACATTGTTGGCCAGTAGCGTATGCTCGTGGTTTTACACGCAACTGTTGAAGACAATTTAGGAGTTAAGTAAAGTATTTTTAATTTTATGGATCAATCTAAGAAATTCCTAAAGTTAATCATTATTATAGAACCTATGGCCTTTACTATGATCTGGGGGAATTTCAGGCACATCCTCATATTTTATCAATTAAACTTTTAATTTCAGACCCCTCCCCATCTCCATAAAAAAAAGAATGGATTTTATAAAATTAAAAATACCTTACTTTAAACCAAAATTTCATCTTGGCGATGACTTGCGTATGTAATAAAATAAAATTGCCGGTCAATGTGTTAATTTTTAGTTTTTAAAAATAAAAAATGAAAATTCGTATAGGTACATTGTTACAATTTATTGTAGTTTAGCACACTATTCGGAATTCGAAAGACTCTAATTTGACCTTCTTCAACGCAACAACATGCAGTGGTTATGAAAATGTTTGTTACTTCATACAGCAGAATAAAAGGGGAGATATTAGAAAATGTTCCTAAAACACGTTGAAAGAATAAAACGGAAAAAAGTTTCGAGAAATGAAACAAAGTAGAAAAAACCACGAAAGATCAAAGAAAGAAGAGCAGGAGAAGTGAATGAAAAAGTTTAGCAAAAAAATAACACATTAGCAAAAAATGTAAAATAATTTTAGCCAAAAATGAAGCATAATATTAATAATACTAAGCATTAAAACATGTTAATCATTGTAATTATAAAGTGAATACAAATTAATAAAATGTGAAAAAATTTTAAAAAAATACAAGATAAAAAAAGAAACTCAAAAATTTTTTTCTAAAAATTAAACTGTTTTAATTTAAATATGCATCTTGCGTAGAGACCTCTCTAGAGATTATCCAGTTAAACATGCTCCTATATTTACTTAAACCAAACTGTAAATGTAAAACTCTGTCGTTTGACTGAAAATTCAGTTTTAGGGATTTTAGCGCTGGATTTCGTTCTGAAAAAACAATTATTGTGTTGAAATCAAATAACACAATTAAGTTTATTTTTCGTTCTTGTTTTTGTCGTTCAAATGGAATTTTTCGATATCACTTAAATGATGATGGCTCAAAATAACTTTTGATAATTTAATTGGATATAACAAACCGCGGTTGTTTATAAAAACAGTTTTTTTTCTGAAATCCATTTTTAAGTGCTTGAGGGCTATACAACTTTACAGGAGTGTGAAAGCTAGAATAATCAATATACTCGTACTTGAGAATAATTCATAAATGAATCATCGAAATCCCATCAACATTTTTGTGATTTCGACCATTTTATTATGTGTTACATTATGTTAGAAATTAGATTAACAGATAAATCGAGAACGAAAATTATTTAAATACATTTATTGTGGAAGTGTAAAACATGATTTTCCTTTTAAACTCGTAAAACGGAGAAAAGGAATTTGATTTTATCTGGTTTTACGAGATTTCGATAGGTGACAAGTCATATCTCATAAGAGGATCAACTCGTGGTCGAAAAGGATGGTTCTGAAAATTAAATGGTTGCAATTCAGTTTTCTAATCCATTTTACTTCTCTATTAGTTACTATATGGGATTTATATCCACAGACATTGTCTTATCCGACGGCTTTATAGCTCTACTTTGGAAGTTATTCACCAGATATACAGTGTGAGAACACCCATCGTCATCCATGACTATGAACTCTGGTCTAACAGTATATCTGATGAGTGGTTTTAGTATCGCTTCTCTGATATTCTGGCCATTACGTGTATCTAGAACTCTAGGGTCACTTCCAACATCATATCTGCCCACAGCATGACTGAATCGCAATCTAACTGATCGAATAACTTTTCCCTGTGAAACTGCGAATGTGAATGATCCTCCGTCCTCTCACTACAAGGTATTTTGTTCATAATCAGTCTGTAAATTGAACTCCTGTACGTCAGTAAAAAGAATATTACTCTACTCATTTAGTCGCAAAGTTCGTGACTTTAGCTTATAGGGTCCTCTACTTTGCAGGGGTTTGCAGGATACACAAACGGAAGGATATCTGACATAGGTACCACTAGTTCTTAAACTTAGGAAAACTGTTAGTTTTGAGCCTCTTGAGGTGGCTATACAGGGATTCGTCTGGCAGAAAATGCATTTAAAACTTTATTGCTTCAAATACTATCTCTGCTGTGGAATTGTTGACTGCTTCAGATAAGTGGCCTCTAACCACTTTTACCTCTTGGCACCTTATCTAAAGCCTGGAAGTGACACTTAAGTGCACATTTAGAGCCTCCAGACAATCTCGTTGATTTACTCATGGGACAAATTTACGTATAAATTTAATAGGCTCTAATAAACCCTTATTTAGCATGTATTAGCATCTATTTTTAAACTGTGGAGACTAGCGAGGCTTTTCTCTTTCTTCTAAATATAATTTGGCTCATTTTATCATTACCTAATGCGTTTTCCAGTAATTTTCTTGGAGAGAGAAGATGATATCTAGAAGTGATACCATAAATAAGTTCATTTTATTATCAAACACTGATTAGAAAATTGCACCTAATTTTATACGCAGCAGTAATGGAAGTATGCATTTTCAATCTGCATTTGCATAGGATCCTTTAGAGTGAACATACTACTTGCTCCTTCACAAAGAAAAGAATGAGTCACTTCTAACTTGCTGCTGTAATTTTCTGATACAGTGTTACTTGGTAAAAAGCTTCGAAAACTCATCGCAAAGAAACGTAAAAACTTATTTCAAATATTTGATTTCGCTTCAATCTTTGAGCAAAGAAAAGTCTGCTTAAATTTATATCTCCTCTATTGTGTTCATTTATGAATGTATTTTTTTGTTCAATTTCCCCGCCCAGCAGTATATAATTATTCATACTAGACCGAACGCATTTTTCTCAATATTTATTTAAAAAGCGTGTTTTTGCTGTTGTTGCTAATTAAAAAGAATCATTTTTTACCTTTATTCTTTATGCATAAACTCTATAAATACTTATTACCGAGAAAATACTTATGTTTAATCATCAGAAATATTTTTTTACTGAAAAGGTGTTTAAAATATTTAAGGAATTTCTACCAACTTTCAAAAATTCTTGTTGTTTTTTTTGGCAGAAAACTAGAAATGTTTTCCAACATTATTAGTCTGGAGAGTGTCTGAGAACTAAGTTCAAAAATATTTAAAGTTTAATATGGAGATCACAAATCTCTGCAAATTTCACAAAATTTTATTTTAAATAAAAACAATTTTCACATCATCTTATTAAAGGTGGCAAATCTTCCGTGAAACTCGCAAAACCTGTTTTAAAGAAAACTAAACATTTTCAACAAAGCATTTTTGAAAATGACTGAATTGTAGACTGAATTTTTTAAGAGGGATAAAGAAGATTTTAAAGTAATAAAAAGCGAATGTAACAAATAAACAACCCAACTAAAAATGTGGACTGTATATTTATCATTTTAAAGATAAGAATAAAATGAAGATTGGTATGTTTTTCTTTTGCTTCAGGCTACGTTTGTTAAGTTTAAATCAAAGAAAATATCGCCAAAAGATGAAAAGAAATAAAATTATTATTTTTTCAGGTGTATATGGAAATAACTTTCTCATGTAATATTAACATACGAAAATAACAAATAAAAAAAGACAAACTTGCAAATGTTATAACCAAATGGGATTTGTTGTTAAATAATGTTGCTCGTCCATTTAAAAATGAAATCTATATTATTTTATGGATATAAATTTAAAATATTGTTAGAATTCTTTTAAAAAAGATTATATGTTATTGTTGCTACAAAATTGTTATCATATGATAGTACATAAAATAGCACTCTAATTTATGACCAAAATAAATTACGTTCATCATACCTGTAACCTATTTAAATTCTTTAATTTTTATAGAAGCTTTGTTAAGTGGACGTTGTACAGTTTGTGATACATTTGTTCTTCAAGTTTGTTTTAGCTGTTTGTTTAACAACAGTCCATAATTGTCGATAATACTTGGTAGACTAGATTAAAATGTCTCAACATTTATTTGTGGAGTATGATTTCGTAATTCGGTAGGAAAATCACACTCAACGTTTGCTTAACCTTTATCCTTTAAACAAACTTCAGGTTCCAAAATCTTTGCATTTAATTATAAACGTTTATTCATCATCAAAAATATATTTTTCAGAAGGTATGCTTGAAAAGTTTATGAAATTTAAATAATCTTTTCAGAAATGCTTGATTTTTTTGTGATAAAATTATAAATTGTATTTCATTAGTGTAGAACAGATCTGCACAACTCGAAATGTGATAAGGGCCAAATCCCTTTATGGAAATCTGCTGCGAGCCGCAAGAAAATAGGATAGATGGGAAAGTGGAAAATATTTTACCTAACAAAAAACAAATTACTGATTATTTAAATACTAAATAAATATTTCATTGTCGCGCCACCGCTTTGAATTGGGCGAGCAGGAGTAAAGCATACCAGTTCCGTCTAGTTTTAAATCGGATGTTCCGGAACTAGTTTTAAGTTGATGTTTTCATAACACTTATAAATTTCTTTAGTAATACTATAAATCCGAAAATAAAATTCCGTATTTTTTAGAGTTATAATATCATGCGTTTTCACACAGGGTAAGTGCTGGCGATCCGCATGTGGCCCACTGGCCGCATGTTGTGCAAGCCTAGTCTAAAAAATACATTCTTATTTGTGGACATTTACACACATTGTAAATAGTATAAGCTAAACAAATGTCATTATATGTCACTATGATTTGAAAAGAATATATCAATATTTTACAGTCGCATTTCTGTTACATTGGGATTGGAATTCAAAATATATTTTTACATAGAAAAGGCAAAATTTTAAAAATGTTTCATGACAACATGTAATTCATAAAATTAATGCCACCCGGCCGTAAGACCATTAGCGCGTGAAACTGAAGACCGCTCGCTACGTGGCAAAACCTGTATACGCAGCCGAGGGTTTATTTCCCATGTTCGGTGAACAGTGTCATTATTGTTGGGCCCACTAGTGCCGGACGGACAGTACAGATCTGCCGACCAATTGGGGCAACCCGGGGCCCTTCATGACAACATGTAAGATAAAACACAATAAAATAGATTCCCGATAATCCGAAATGACTGGGACCAGACCCTTTTTTTATTAATGAATTTTTCGGATTAAGCGAAATCTTTCTAAAAATAAACTTAAATTGCATAATAACGAGTGATTGCATAAGTATTGCATATTACGTGTGATTACAAAGTTTATTTTATAAGGTCTGTCTAAACATAACCAAATATTGGGACGAAATGGATGATAATAGAGTGGAACGCTGTCTAATACAGTACAATAGAGTGTAAGTAGTTCTAACAATACGTCATAGTGCTCGACAGTTTGATTTTAGTCGATCCCCAGATTGTTTGAAATGGTTTTGAAAGAACCTGTCAACGTCTCAGACAGTGTCAGCGAGCAGAGGGTATCCCACTCAGACGCCGCGGCTGCATTTGATGTTGCGCTACGCCTACGTAGAGCAACACTGACGCGACACCATTTTTCTGACGCGTTAGCGTAATTTGGCTTCGAGGGAGAAGTATTCTTCTGATATACAAAAAAGTTTAACAGATTTTTTCAAACCAATGTAGTTTAGTAATAATTAGTTTAGTACATTGTCTCTTTTGAATTTTCTTGTTCTTTTTGAATTTTGGTTTCGGATTAAGCGGACTTTCGGATTACCGAAGTTTGAATTATCGGGACTTTACTGTACATTGCTCTAGTGCAGGGGTTGTCAGATTGCGGCCCGCTACAGATTTCTTTGTGGCCCGCCAAGACAGCCAGAAAAACTAATAAAGTCAGCCAAAAACTCCTGTGTCTTTAGAATTTGGACTTCTAAAGACAGCCAGAAAAGCTGCCAATATTTTATTAAATTTATACTTATAGATTTTTCTGATACAATTTATACCTTTTCTGAAATGTAAAATTAACTAATAAATGCAATAAATTTAAAAGGTGTGATCCTCCGCTTCCACAAAGCCGACAGCGAGCCAAAACAATTGTCCACCCCTGCTCTAGTGTCATTTGACATCGCACATTAACCTATTGATTTATTGACGATGTAAATTGGAAGAAAGATATCTATCCTTTTTATTCTGATGACAAATATTTACAATAAATTGCTTCAAATACTTAGATATCCTCCTATACATGAAATTGAATTTTTAAATAACCTATGGACAAATATTAATATTTCCAACTTCTAAAGTACGTATTCCCAATGTTTTAAAAAAAAGCGTGGGATAGTCGATGAAATACTTTTTTTATTATTTTTCGGTATAGTTAGTGTGGTTACATTTTCCGGGAGAAATTTTATTTCAGATGGGAAATAAATAATTCAGATTTTTTTTAACCAAATTATCTTTCAAAAATGTTATGGGACGTCTGCGACAACTAAGAAGTTGGAAATTTTGGCTATTCTTTTAAAGCCCATATCTTATTTAAATATGCATGCATCATTATGATTTTTTATGCTAGTTTAGTAAGACCTTTATGAATATTTTTAAATAAAAAAATCTTTTTTTGGATTGAAAGGTAAATTAAAAATAACAATGAAAACAAACATTTTTCCCCGTGGAATTTTTCAGGTATTCACTTTGATACACTTTTTGAAAAAGCTAGTGAAAGCTTTACCTTGATATCTTGTGTTATGATTAAAAACAGTTGAATTTATATAGTGAACCTATTTTAATCTTTGCTACACTTGCTCAAAAATATTAAAAAAATGATAAACTTTACTTATCAGAAATCTACATATTTTTCTCAGACATTTTCCCCATTTACAAAATATTTTAAGGTTTAAAAATAAAAAATGGATTCTATAGATTCAGGAACTATTACTCTATTGGATTTTAAAATTACAGAGATGTACGTCCAACAGATTTTCAGAAAGTGTACCATTACATGGAAAAATCACATTTTGAGAAAAATGAAAAAAAACACTTTCAATCCTTCAATTTTAAATATTTTTACAGATCTAGAACATTTCTGGACCTTAATAATTTTGTCCCAACATTTATGCATTTTCAACAAGTTTTTTTAACCTTTTTTCATCCAGGCTTCTTTACAGAGTTTTTGGACTCTAATCTCAGCTTCGCATATTCTTACTCTATCGATTTCGCGTAGAGAGGCTTCCTTGCTGAAAACAGGAAAAATACAAATAGCCTCGAAAACCTTTCTTCGACTAGGCATTCCATCATTAAAACAAATTACAGCACCCATCACACCTATTTGTAATGTTTCTAAGCTGACAAATTTAGTTTTAGACACTCGTTCCCAGATACAGCTGTTGACGCTCTCGTTGGGATTTTGTGTACAGCCATGCACACATTTTTCTAAAAGTTTATTATCCCTAAGGCTTCTGAAGATTGGTTTTACTTTCAAAAGAACAGCTTTTGGAAAACAATGGTTATGAGAATACTGGGTGTTATTTTCTTGGGCCTTATTTACCCTTCAATACTCGCGTGGGGGACATATGTCCCCCACCTACATTCATCTTCCCTAATAGCTGTCATCGGAATGTTGGAAGTCTCCCCTTTTCCTTCTACTTTCAAATGAGCCTTTCCTCTTGTCCCCTCTCTTTTCACTTTAGTTAGTCTCTAACTGTTTTTCCATTGTATCGTGTCAAAGTTCACTGGTTCACACCTGTCCCCCACGCGATCATCTACGTAACTTTTGAAGGTAAGTGAAATTTTCTTTATTATCCGTAATATTTAGATTTTAGATCCTTTTATTTATTTATGATTAAAAGACTAATAACAGTAAGGCAAATAGCTTGTTTGGTTGGTTGGTTGTTTTGGGTTTAATGGCGCAAGGTCCAGAAAGGACAAACTGCGCCATACACATGGTAAAACCCGAACGTGAACTACACTAATAATATATGCATACATACATGTGATAAAAGCCATGACGGTAGAAACAGTCATAAATTAAAAGGTGGCAAGACTATAAAGTGTAAAAGATCAGAAATGGTGTAAAAGTATAAGGTGATAAAAGCAGTAAATGTATAAAAGACTATCATTAAAACCAGTGATATATAAGAAAAATTAAAAAATCATAAGTAAAACATCATTAAATATGATAAAACAAGCCAGTGTTCAAAAGAAATTTTAAAAGTGAAGGATGGGGGAATAAAACCATAGTCCCAATAAAACATTGAGACTAGGTGTTAAGGTATTAAAATATATTTGGTAAAATCGTTTAAAGCCTTTACAGTCGGTTAAAAGATGAAGAATTGTTAACGTTTCAGTGCAAAAATCACAAGATGGAGAGCTTTCATTGAACAGCAGGTGTGCATGTGTCAGGCGAGTGTACTCAACTCGCAGACATGTGAGCAAGACATCCCTTTTCCTGTTCGGGAGTAGGGGCCATGAGGAAATAGTCCTCTTTATTTCATATAGTTTGTTTGACACCTGCGAGCTCCAGTGCTCTTGCCAGCTTGCATATATTAAGTTCTTTGCAGCCTTTTTTAGGTCACATACCAGTATGGGCTCATTCACAAAATCAAATGAGGATTTTGCAGCCTCATCAGCCAATTCATTGGTTTTGATTCCCACATGACTGGGAACCCAGTAAAACAAGATACTATAGCCGTGACAAGCCAGACGATGCTTCAAACTCAGCACTTCCAAAATGACGGGGTGGCTCTGATCAACCAATTCTAAGGCTTCCAAGGCACTTAAAGAATCTGTATACAGGATGAAGCGTCTGGATCTTTGTCGGGATATATACTTTAAGGCTTCACGAATGGCTACCAACTCGGCAGTGAAGATGGAAGTAGAAATATGCAAGCTACGACTTATAACCTCTTTCCGGCACACAAAAGCGTAGCCCACATGATCAGCTGATTTCGACCCATCAGTATAAATGTCTATATACTCCGAGAAAAGGTCGCGATTAGTTCCAAAAAGCTGTTGATAAATGACAGCAGGGGTGTTCATCTAATTAAAACCCGCTAAAGGATGTAAATAAGAAAAAGGTGTCCGCCAAGGTGGAAACATGACCATTGGGGTTGATAAAACATCAGGCCCGTACAGCTCTGAATTTCGCAGGATACCTCGCATATGCAGTCCAAAAGGTGGAACAAAAGAGGGACGGTGATTATACAAAATCTCGAGATGGCAGTCGAGGAGAGAGCTACGTAAAGGATGCGAAGGATGAGACAAAACGCGAAAGCAGTATTGAAGCGACAACTGACGACGAATGGAATCTAGGAAAGGTTCTGAACAGGTAACTTAAAAACTTTCTATGGGTGATTACGAAATGCTCCTGAACAGATGCGGAGTCCCACGTGGTGCACAGTGTCTAATCGCTGTAGAACAGATTGTCACGCAGACCCATAGGCCGGGCAACCATAGTCCAGTTTGGAGCGGATAACTGCTCGGTAAATACGTAACATGGATGTGCGGTCCGCACCTCAAGATGTGTTTGACAGTACCTTTAGTAGGTTTAGGGAATTCTGGCACTTCTTCCGAATATGGTTGATATGCGGAAGGAAAGTCAGTTTCCTGTCAAAGGTCACGCCCAAAAACCGAGTAGAGTCCACAACCTTTATCTGTGATGCTCCGAGGGTAATTTCTGGGTCTGGGTGAAGTCCACGTCGCCTGCAAAAGTGCACTGTAGAAAAGCTAAAACCGCTTTCTCCACACCACTTCACCATGCGGTTTATAGCCGTCTGTCGATGCCGCTCAATAAAGCGCATATCTTTCCCCTCACATGATATTTGCATGTCATCTACATAGAGCCATCCATTTACTGCTGGTGGAAGATGCTGTAAAATAGCATTAATCTTAATTGAGAAAAGGGTGACACTTAGGACACTCCCTTGCGGCACACCTTCCTCTTGAACAAAATTATTAGACAAAGTGGATCCAATACGGACATTAAAATTACGTGTGGCTAATTTTTTTTTATAAAAATGGGGAGATTACCCCTAAACTTCATGTTATATAAATCCCTCAAGATACCGTACCGCCATGTACGATCATATGCTTTCTCAATGTCGAAGAATATTGTTATCATATGATTCCTCCTGAGAAAATCATTCCTTACTTGGACTTCCAGCGCGACGATGTTATCGATCGTCGATCTGCCACGCCGGAAATCACTTTGGAAGGGGGAAAAATAGTTATTGCTCTCTAGTACATGAACAAGACGAGCATTACACATTTTTTCCATCACCTTACACAGGCAGCTAGTAAGGACGATCGGCCGATAGTTAGAAGCACTAGTCGCATCCTTTTCAGGCTTAGGAAAAGGGATCACAGTTGCTTTGTGCCAAGACGTAGGAAATATATGAGAGTTCCATATCCTATTATAGAGGTGTAAGAGATGACAGAGAGACTCGTGAGACAGATGGGAAAGCATACAATAGGAGACTCCATCTGGCCCCGGAGAAGATTTCTTAACTTCTCGAAGGCAGCATAGAAGCTCAGTCATCGTAAAAGGGCAGTTATATGGAAGTGAGACTCGAGAGTCGAAACGTAGACGCTGTGATTCAGCACGTCGTTTATACTTGCGGAAAGAGCAAGGGTAGGCTTCCGCACTGGAAGAGGCAGCAAACTGGCGTCCAATGGCGTTTGCAATGTCCAATGCCGTCCCAAGGGTAGTCCCATTCTCTTTCAAACAACAGAAGCTTTGATCATTATACAGCCCCATTGCACGTTTCCCTCGAGACCATAGCTGCTTAGAGGTAGTAGACGTGGATATGCTGGAAACATATATTTCCCACGATTAGCGCTAACTATGGCGACGCACATTTCTAGCGTTCGTTTTGGCTTCCTTAAAGGCTGTGTAATTGGCGGTGAAGGATATCTCCGAAAAATATTCCATCGCTTCTTTTGGTTCTTCATGGCTTTCTGACATTCTTCATTCCACCAGGGCTTACGGTGCCTCGGCGGAAAGGGAGAAGATTTAGGTATGACATATCAGCTGCCCGCACAATTATATTTGTGACGGTTTCTACCGTATCATCTATGCTACCATCGACCATACTTCTTGTAATTACAGCCAGGGAAGTTAATTTCTCCCAGTTAGCTGCATCAAGGATGTAATGACGCGGACGTAAAATAGGACCATTATCATCATCTAAAAGTTTTAAAAAAGCAGAAAATGGTCACTATTTCAAGGTCGTACCCAACAAAAAGTTAACAAAAGGTAGGAGTGATGGTGAGCATATAGCAAGATCTATGCTATGGAATGCAAGCGTCGGCTCGTGGAAGTAAATTTCCTCCCCGTTATTCAGGAGGCAGAGACAGTTATCGGACAGCAACTGTTCGATCTACCGCCCCCGAGGGTTGGTGTCTTTACTTCTCCAAAGCGTGCTATGACCATTGAAGTCACCTATTAGAATTAAAGGTGATGGTAGCTGATCTACTAAATCATCCAGAAGGTTCTGAGAGACTGGCTCGTTAGGTGGTAGATAGACAACACAGACGCAGATTAAATGTCTTATATGGATCCGAACAGCTACAGCTTGCAAGGTGGTATGCAAGGGGACAACCGTGGATTGATAGACATGGGAGGTGAAGATAGCTACACCTCCCGAAACTCTCTCACCGGCATCGTTGTCTTTTCGAACACAGTCGTAGCGACGGATCTTAGACGTGTCAGTGCACTTCAGATATGTTTCCTGAAGTGCAACAACCGCGGGGTTGTGTTCAGCTACCAGGGCCTTCACATCAGAAAAGTTACGACGAAGCCACGACAGTTCCGAGAAACGAGAGCTATTATGGCAAAGAAAGAGGAGGAGAGACCAATTGACCTCTCCCTGTGGATTCGGATGACGTACAACCGACGAAAGGAGCTACAGAATTCTCAAAAACGATATCATGGTCCGATTCCACGGACACATACAATTTTAATGGAGTCTCCTCCGAGAGGAGCTTCCTGAAGGTCTGGGTATTTTTTACTTCATATTTTTGGTTTTTAGTTTTCCTAGAAAGGCCGACGGTCTTTCTGGGAATAATCACTTTCTTTCTTCTATTTGGGTTTGGTGGGATTGGAGAGTCTGTGGTTATGTGGTCCGAACATGATTGGTTATTGTCTGAAATATTTTGAGAAGTTGGGATATTAGCAGATGATTGTCTCTTTTTCGTGCCACGTGCAGAAAGGGAAGTAACAGATAAAGACTTAGATGGGGTCGTCTCTGTCTGTGTAGATGCTGTACGCATTACTTTATTCGCAGCGGCTATAGAAGCGTAACAGACTCCGACTCTGGGACTCCAAGCCTCCACTTACTTTCGAGCTTCCATTTATGACAGATTTTTATGGACCCAAATAGTCTGTCTTTCTTTTTCCTGAATCCATTTGGGACATGAGCGTGAAAAAGATGTGATCGTTTTTACAGTTGACACATTTAGCTGGAGCATTGCAGGTTTCTGATGAATGGTCAGGCTGAGCACAGCGAGCACAGACCGCTGAATCACGACATGCTGCTTTCGAGTGTCCAAAACGTTGGCACTGAAAGCAACGAAGAGGGTTTTGTACGTAGGGTCTGACTGGGCATCGGAGATATCCAGCAATAACAAAGTTTGGCAGCTTGGGCGTGTCAAATGTCAGAATGAGGTGCTTCGTTGGAAGTATTTCCCCATTCCGGCAGATAGTGATACGACGAACAGCGGACACAAGCTGGTCCCGTAAGTGCTCCAAGATCTCTTCTTCGGGGGTATGGAGAAATCAGCTTCCGAAATAACCCCTCTCGAAGAATTGAGATAAACGTGTGGAGTTACGGACACAGCTATGTTTCCAAACTCTGAGACCTTCATCAACTGCAAAGCTTGTATAGATGTTGTCACCTCTACTAATAAGTCGCCAGAGCGAAGTTTTTTTACGCTTTGAACGTTCCCTACAGAGGCAGAAAGGCATTTCTGAATAAGAAAGGGCGACACCGTTGCAAATGTACCTTCCTCACGTTTTATTAAAAAAATCGAACCATTTGTTGCTCCCTCGAGGGGAAAGATTTTTCATTTCTACTAGACAGAATTGAAGAAGAATGCATAAAAAAGGGGTTGATTCGGTTCTCGGCGGCACCATCCACCACGGAGCCCAACAAGGGGATGCAGATACTTGCACCAGTGCTCACCGAGGACTATACGCACACGAAACGACCCTGAAGCAGACCTCCACCCAGGTATGTGACTATCCTCAAATCGCTGTTTTTTCGAAAAATTTCGAATTTTTTTTATTATTTTAAATTAAAGTTCAAACATTTAGGATTTCAAAAATGCTTTACTTTTGATTCAGCGATAATTAGAAGCAAAGTTCTAGCCCAAATTATAAACCGGAAATGAACTTTCTGAAACCGGAAGTGACATTTTAAAGGGCCACGGAAATGTAATCAATGCATTTATACAACTATTCTTTACTTTTAAACAATTTTCATGCTCATTTTTCACTTTTAATGTAGAATTAACTTTCCTCTATTTACTTTTTACAGTTTTAAGACCATTATAAGACCATTAAAAGACTTGGTGGAAAGAGTAAACTAAGTGATAACTTTATAGACAAGCTACAGAACTATTATGGGATTGCAATTCGTAGCAATGTTGGAAATCTTCAAAATATGTAATCAGCAGTATTAGCTGCTTTTTTTATTGTTGCTCAAGCAATGAAAATTCCATGCATGGACAGTGTCTTGAGGGTCCCGAAAGTTGGTGTAAATACAAGCAAGCAGTGCATCATGGAAAGCAGTTTTCGGAAAAATCTTAGGACTTCCAGATACAATTATCAAAATTATGAAATCATCTGACTTAGAACTTTTCGATCAGAAGTTATTAAAAAAGTATTTGCATGGCATGACTCAAAACAATAATGAATCATTTAACAATGTTTTGCGGAATATTTTGCATAAAAAAAATTTTGTTCAATTGCAAACATTGTTATTAGGGGCTTCTATTGCAGTGTTACTGTTTAATTGAGGTTTTATGGGTCTCGTACCTGTTTTCATTTATTTAAAAATAAAAACTGAACCAGAATTGTTGAAAAAGTACATGGAAATTGACATTGAGCGAATAAAGAAATCGAGGCGACAAATTCTGCTAACTACAAAAACATCCAGAAAAATAATAAAAGCTAAAAGAAAATCCAAATTAATTAAAAATGAAGCCACGGAAGGCTTGACTTACAAATATGGTGAATTTTGAGGTTGTAAAGTTTATACATAATTTTTTGTGCTACATTAAAATCTTTATTTGCGTTTTCTGGTAAACTGTATTTTTCATTTTTTACGTTTATGATAAATCTCATTTCTTAAAAGATTTCTAAGATAGTGAGATAAAATTTTGTTACGTGGTTCTGCTCCTCTAGGGGTATGTTATGAACTAAAATATAACTTGTAAGTATGTATTTATTAATTTAAGAGCTATTTTTATTGAAAAATATATGAAATTTTTTTTTAAATCTTGTGTATACAAAATTTGGTATATGTTAGTCAGTTTAAGGGGTATTGCAAATATTTTAGTTCATAACACAGGTAAATGATTTAGTAATATATTGTTGAAAAAAAAGTGAAATATATTGGTTAGATTTTGTTTTAGACGATTTGGCGTAAACGCTAATTTTTACTAAAATTTGACTAAAAATTGCCTAAATTTGAAAAGTTAATGAAAAATCCATTATTTTTTCTAATTCATGGTTTTATTCCCTGTTCTAACTAAAAACACTTGTATTTCATAAAAATTTCGTATTTTTCAAAAAAAGCGCCCAAAATGTAGTCACATACCTTAACGAGATGCCCAGAAGCCGAATCGATAGCTTGGTTCCTAACCGGAGACAATGTCAGCGACCAGCCGATTGATACATAAGGGAACCACTAAGTGCCTCCCGTTTACCCGAAGCGGGGGCCAAAGCAGTGTGTTGGGCAACCAAAACATCCTCAACTACCAGGATTCCCTTTTCCGGGGACACGGGTCTCCAAGACCCCAATAGTAGCAAGAGGCAACAGAACGGCAACAGCTACTAAAGGGGTTCCCTTGCCTCCGAAGAGGAACCACATCGAGGGAGAAAAAAAAAGAAAAGAGTAAAGGAAGAGAGGAGAGGAAAAAGGAAAGGAGAGATAGTTCGCTGGGGTACCTCGGTATTGCGACAACCGTGTTTACCTAAAGTAGGTAAAACCCTGAAAGGCAATGCCAAATAGGTTCTTCATATGAAACTTTTTTTAATCACATTTTTGAATGTGATAAAAAAAGTTTTTTCAGAAATGTCAGAACCAGGAAGGAAAACATTATAATACTTTTACCAGGGCCAAATGGTATAGCAGCAAAACTTTTTTCTCCAAAATCAAATGTAAATTTGAAAGGGATCGTGATGCCATAAAAACCAACGAGGTATAGGTCAGGGCCTCAATTCGTCTTCTTTTGATAGGCACTTATAAAAGTTCCAGGAAAATAATGATAAGTTATGGGATAATTCGAAAGGTAATGGGTTGGAATCATGCTACCTAACAATGAGCAAAAACAGGTTTGCGTTTCTTCTCAGGTGCCTTCGTTTTGGTGACATTCGGGATAGGGCATCTCGACGAGAATTTGATACATTTGCTCCCATAAGGAATTAATTTGAAATAGTGTACCTCAAGAGGAAAAGAAGGTGCCGAAGGACGCTGTTCAGTGGCAGACGCTGTTTAGTGGCACCCAGGATTTAATCTGGGGGGGGGGGGAAGTTGAACGGATAAAAATATTTATAATGCAAATTCAATATTCATAATGCAATTTCTATTTCTTTGGGGGTGGGACAGCGCCCCCTTCGCCCACCCTCTGGGTGCGCCACTAACTCTGTTACGATTGTGGACCACAGAGAGATAGAACAACGCGAAAGTGGTGCGAGAAATGTGGAAAGTGGATATGTAATGTCCATTTGAAAAATGTATCCGCAAAATGTTTTAATTTTTTTTCATTTTGAATGTATGATTGATTTGTAATAAACAATATTTATCTTTCTAAAATTTAATTGTGTTTTATTTATATCATATACTCCTAAAAAACTACAGAAACAATTTGGTTACAAAAAAGTTAAATACGTATGGAAATAACACTGACATAAAAGTGGGTGACACTTGTCCCCCACGCGACCGTTCGTGTTACAGATGCCACGCGAGTATTGTAGGGTTAAAACCACATCAACTTTCTGTTCCCATTGGGTAGAGACCATGTTAAGGATGTTCATCTGTAGAAAATTTATGAAAATAGATAGCCCAAATTGATTTTATCTTAGTATCTACAGAGTGCTTATAATTTTGGTGAATAGCCAACCCATAATAATTTTGAATTTTATCAATTTCTTCAACGGTAAGTTGTCTACAACCAGAAAGAGGCTTTCCGTCGGAAGGTTTTATTTTTTTTCAGTTCATTAAGTAGGGATCTCAATCTCGAATCGATTCGCTTTTGCACATGTACAATGCATTCAATATTTTCTATTTTAATTTTGTGTCCATATATTTTGCTGATATAAACTTTCAAGAATGCTTTGGAGTCTCCATCACCTAAGTATTTTACATATCATACATTGTGTGTAGCCTCTGAGCGCAGAAATATACTTAGAGCTCCTGCTGTCTCCATGCGACCACTAATTCCATCGAATTTTTTTTTGACAGTCATGATGATCAGTATTTTTATTTTTGCACAGAAAACACTAATTTGATAAACATTCAAAGTCTATAACTTTTTCGTTTTCAAGTGATGTTGCTCACAGAACACCTTTGAGAGAAGTTTGACCTCTTTTTAGCCAGGTGCCAACAAGAGCACCAGTTATATTTCTGTCTCCGTCCAACACATCCACAGTTTCATTTACTACATTTAACATGGATTCCATGCATACAGTATTCAAACTATCATAAATAGTTTAATTATATCTTTCGAATTTTAAAGGAGGAAGAGGTAAGTTCATAATACCACAAAACACTTCTACAGCTCTTTTTCCTTTGTCAATGCAACGCATCCCATATGGTAATTTAATATTCCCATTATATCCTTTGGAAAAATTAGATGACAGAGCACTTGTGGAATTATTGCATTTTGAACACAAAAACTCTAAACTTACAGCTAATCCCTTTCGTTGTTCTGTATTTTCAAAAACATCAAAACAATCTGTCTTTCCACAGTTTCTGCCCTTAGCAATTGTGTTCAGTAAACATCGAAGTACATCGAATTCAACAATAATACTTGAATTACTATTTCTTGAACCAGAATCAAATGAGATATTTTCCTCAGGATGATTTATTTTCTTTTCAAATGCACTCAAATTCTTCTCGTCATGAGTACTTACAGTGCTAACTTTCGTAAACTGATTATAGTGAACATTTCTTTTACCAAACTTCTTATGATGAAACATTGCGTATTATAAAAATACCAAGAAAAATTAATATAACATATAAAAAAAATATAACTTAAATAGAAAAAGATGAATAAAGATGAAAAGATGAAGTTGATGACAAAATCGCGACACGCGTGAAAAAGAATAAACAACTTTCGGCTTGCTCTAACTCATGAAGCTGTAGATAGCTTTATGCCTCTTATAGCTTTATGCCCTAACTGATAAGAACGGAAAGGGAAAATTCAAACAGCGTGGTTTAACGAGAGAAAATAAACCAGGGAGTTAAAAGAAACATGGAGTCAAAAGAAATAAAAATGAAAAATGCGAAATCTTGTACGTGCTGCAGAATTGTCGGTCTGTCTGTCCCTTTAAATGCTATTTAAATGTTTGTTTATATTTTTAAACTGCTAATATCCGTTGTTAGAGAGTCGAAAGGTACATAAATTATATATATATATGTAATCTGTAGAATCTGCTCTATTCTTTTAAGCCACACATTTAAAAAACTATTTTTTGAAGGTATTTGACGTCCCAGTGCACTTTTGAGCGGAAGAAATTCGGATATGAAAATGTATACATGTCAATCCTGCTCGTTAGAGATAAATATTTTGTCTGGCAAAGTTTTTCTTCAATTTCAATAAAAAGATAGTGGTAATAAATGGTTCTTTCTTCTACATTTCTGACTTCAAATCTACATTACAGGCGTTTTTTTCTTTTAATTGCCTACGCAAGATAATTCAAATTAAGGATAGTTTTGAAATATTCAACCGGTGCGATTTATTTCCAGTGGTTCTCAGTATCCCGGAACTTCTATCAACCAAGTTCTTTAAGCCTTTGAAGTTAATTCACCTTTGAATAAATCTAAGCTTTCAAAGTTAACAATTATTAAGAAAACTTTGAAACTGTCTATGCCAGGGGTGACTTAGATAAACAGTGTTAAGATCTATTTCAGAATAAATAAATATATCCATACACTGCTGAAAAAAATTAGGGGAGCAGACAAAGAAGTTAAGAAAACCGCGCGAGACAGCCACGTATTGGGATAAAATGGATAGTACACGCTTATCAATGCGCAATACAGAAAAAAGACCTAAATAAATATGTAATTAAGCTTTAATTCTTTGAAAATATGGAAAAAACAGGAAAAGATGATTTAGGGCAACAATTTGGTTACATGTAAACGATAAAAAAATGTTTTGTTTAGAAATGATGCAAGATTTTTAATGTCGCGTGTGGTCTCCTCGAACAGCTAAGACTGCTGCACACCTATTTTCCATGGATGCGATGATGTTATCAACAAGACTTTGGGGAATACTGTTCCACTCCTCAATAAGTGTAATCTCCAATTCTCGGAGAGTAAAAGGAGGCCTTGGTCTCGCAGCAATGCGTCGTCCGAGCATGTCCCAAACATGCTCGATTGGATTCAGGTCAGAAGAGCACGCTGGCCACTCCATACTCTGTATTGTTTCAGCTTCAAGCATGTTCTCCACAAGACGAGCTGTATGCGGTCTGGCATTATCATGCTGGAAAACAAAGGAATCTCCAATGGCTGCAGCAGAAGGTATGACATGAGGTCTCAGTATCTCGTCTACATACCTTCGGGCCGTCAAAGTACCATTCCGAATGGTATGCAGGTCCGTACGTCCACCTATGCTGATTCCGCCCCATACCATGAAAACCAGCTCGTCTGTATTGTGACCTTTCACGAACGAATGTGGGGTTATTTCGAGTCCCCTTTCCCTCCATACCAAAACACGTCGGGTGTCACACTCCAGACTGAATCGGGACTCGTCTGTAAACAGAACTTGTCTCCAATCATGTTCTTCCCAATGTCGATGTTCATCAGCCCGTCTTCTTCGGGCCGCACGGTGGCGTGAGGTCAACGGAATGCAGACCATTGGCCTACGTGCATAGAGACCTCCATGATGAAACCTATTACGTTTGTTTGCTGGACACCCTTCGTCCTGTTGCTAATAGCAACTGTCTTTGCAGCTGAGTAGCATTGTCTGTTCTATTTCGACGAGCTGTTAACAGTACATACCGGTCATCAGTTGCTGTAGTGGCGCGTGACCGATCTTGCCCTGGTCGACGTCTAACATTCCCTGTTTCTTGGAATCGAGTACACAGACTTGCAACGACACTTCTGGCAACTCCAACAGCGTCCGCGACACTACGTTGTGTTTACCCGGATTCAAGTCTGCCTATAATACACCATGCCATGGATTCCGGTAAATCACGTTGTTGAGACATTGTCAAGTCACCTTTTCTCAAAGAGAATAACTGAGCAATCGAATTTCACAGTTAAGGCAGTGAAACAGTCGTTTCTGCAACATCCCGATTTCCGCCCTTATGTTATTTTTCTGGTTTTTGACGTCATGAACTTTGATTTGAATATGAAGTTTTCTTCTTCTGTTTCCTGCTAGGCTTTAAATTATGGATGATTTATTTTATGTTACTTATCGGTGTAAGTATTTGCGTAATTTCGTTAAAACCATGTGTTCCCCAAATTGTTTTGAGCAGTATATATATATATATATATATATGTGTGTGTGTGTGTGTGTGTGTATGTGTGTATGTATGTATGTATACATTTAAGATCCCGAAAAAAAATTTATATGACAGTAGTATTAAACGTTGTATTTTCTGAATTTTTTTAAGAATATCATTCTCTGATTGTTAAAATAATTAATATTTCTAAATTCTTTAATAGTTTTAATAGCTTTAGTAATTATTTTTTAAAATTTCTTTCGCCAATTTTTTCGAATCTGGCATACGTTGAGTGGTTGCAACTAAAAAGTAAAACAAAAACGGAAAAGAGGCATACTGGCTCCTTCGTAGCAGTCTGGTTATTCGTGGTCTATGCAATCATCTAAAGAAAGGAGCATTATACAGAAAAAAACTAGTATTCACGCTGGGGTGCAGTTGCCATTCCATCAAATGGGTCTGGTAGACTCGCAAAACTGCATTTTATGGGCAGCCTACGATAACTGGATATTTAGAAGCCTTCAATGAGTTTACGGGTTTTAGTGGCCCCGAGGCAGCCTACATGTGGCGCGTCTGCTTTTCCCACCGCGGATGCTCTGTTCGAATCCTGATAAGTGCCACTAAACATATCTTTGTCAAGATCGGACATGCGCACGTCTAATCAGTAGACCGGAAACTCCCACAAAGACGTCAGAAAGTTAGGTGGTGGGTGCGATTCCCCCAGATGTCCCCCCAGGGGCTGCTCTATCGTTATTGAGATGGCGCCAAGCTAAGACGCACTCCAACTCTTGTGGTGAGTTTATGAACCGGGTCCACACCTTTCAGCTCTCAAAGACTATATGAACCTGGCCTGGAAGAATTCCGGCCAAGGCGCAATAACAGCAACAGGTTAGATCTGTGCTGTACAAAGGTACTGGAGAGCTTGGGTACTTATGGCGTGAGTACAAGAACATCCTCGCATTTGTTAACAGTTTTCAAGTTTTCGGAAATTACACTGCTGGCCACCCAAATTGCAACACCACGAAAGACAAGAGATATCACAACAAAATTTATTTTGTAGATAACATGTTGAGCAAGTATTAAACGATTAAATTTATAGACTTCTGTGAAGTGTGGTTCCTGCCAAAATCAGTAGCCAGAGTAGCCGCCATTGTTGGAGATCACCGCTGCCACACGCCTCGGCATTGATTCAAAGAGACTTTGGATGAGTTCTTGGGGTACAGCAGACCAAGCAGCTTCCACACGTTGCCAAAGTTGATCTGCTGTGGCAGGTGGGGATGGAATCTGGGTCAATCGTAGAGCAACCATGGACCACATGTTTTCTATCGGCAAAAGATCCGGAGAGCGAGGCGGCCAGGGAAGCAATTCAATCTGGCGATTGACGAAGAACCGTTGGACAATGCGTGCCACGTGTGGTCCCGCATTATCCTGTTGAAATATGGCTGTGGGCAAGCCCTGAAGGTAAGGAAGGACAACTGTCTCCAACACCTCGGAGATGTAGCGCTGGCTGTTTAAAGGGATATTTTAAAAGACATAATAATGTAGAAAAAGATATTCAAATTAAATCTAATAGGACATACTAAAGATTATAGTACAGTTAATATAGTACAGTTTGAAGAACATATCTTTTACTGTATTTTAATAATTTATTGGATAATTTCCAATCGTCTGCCGCATTAGCAAGAAAAAAAAATGTGTTTTGTCTATTTCGTTGTTTTCACGTGATGATAAATTTATTTAAGTACCAGAAAAAGAAATCACGTGATCAGCATTTAATAAATTAAATTCTAAAAATTAATCTTTAAAAATTCACAAAAAACTGAAAATAGAGGTAAAGATTTGAAAAATATTTCATTTTAAAGGAATTTTTGCGATATTTCTCGCGATATAAATTTTATAACCCTCAAATTATTATTTTAAATGCAAACTTAAAAACAGTGACTAAAACAGCTTACAAATTTAATTTTAAAGAATCTAAGAAGAATTTTTCAAAAATATTTCTTAGTGCACCCCTACACCATAAGAAGAATCACCATGCAAACTTTCAGCCCTTTAGGTCCAGCGGTTTGGTCTGTGCGTGGTATGTCAGTGAGTCAGTCAGTAACGGAACTGTTTTATATATTATATAGATTATTCTTCACAAATACAATTTTATCCGGATCAGTGTATATTGAAACAGTTGTAAAAACTTGCCATGATTAACCTTTAGTTCATAGGGCTCATTTTTCTGATTCCCTCTTCAGAACGGCAAACTTACTACCCCCTGTACGAAACGCCATTAGGGGGTTATATATATATATATATATATATATTATGCGTGCATACATACACACACTGCTTACCATTAAAATTGCAACACCATGAAGGAGGGATGATATAAACGTCAAATTCGCATGAATGGAAGAGGATGCTGGGGAATGCAAATTATTAGAATTTAAGAGGAATAGATCGACGTAGGAGGAAGTAACGGTATCTCAAACTCTGTATAAAGGGAAAATTACGCAGTGGGTTTCTCATTCGGAAATCGTATTTGAATGTTGCTCGTTTGTGAGAAGATCGTGTTATGCCTCGTATAGGAAGGCAAAACGGTTACCAGCACGTGTTGGACAATTTTTAGCGGCAGGATCGTGGCCTATCGAGAGTGCTATTTATAGTTCCGCAATATTGCTACTCGCATTGGTCGGAATCCAACGATAGTCATGCGAATATGGAATCGATGGGTTCAGGAGGGTCATACTGAGCGCCATGCAGGATCTCAACGACCTCCCACCACTTACGGGAGGGCAGACATGCTGTCAGGTTGGCCTTGCAGGATCGCACAGCCACATCACTGACCTTGAGTCAGGAAATGAGCTTGTTTTCAGCACGACAAAAATCTGCACGGACAGAGCGACGACGTCTGCCCACAATGAGATTCTTCTCGACATATGCTTGGCATATGTCAAAGAAAGAAAAATTCCTTTAAATGAATATGATTTTTCAACACTATTATATTCCAACATGGTCTGATGATATTTTGTAGTACTTAAATATTTACTAAACGGCATAATATTTCGAAATATTGCACTTAGGGCAACTTAATTGACTTATCTTCATAAATGTTCAAAATATTATAATTAAATCTATAAAATTTCACTGACTTAGACAAGACTTCCAAGGCCAAATCTAATTAAACTACAAATAACATTAAATTAGTTGCAAAACTGTGAGTAGGTTATCACTTAGAAGGTATAAAGAACTTGTTCTTTTTAATAAAGTTTCTAACTTAACACTTAAGAAAAAATAACACTAACTTAACACTAACTTAACAAAAAGACAACTTATAAATTCAAGAGTTTTACGTAAGAATGGATAGCCTTTATTTTCAAAAGAATTGAAAACTTGGTTGTCGAAGAAAGCTTCATAAATTATTGTATTTCAGTTGCTAAATATTCATTATTCCACATGCTGTTGTAAGATAAGTTGATTTTAAATTTTTTTCTTTCCTGTCTGTTAAAAAGCATTGCAATTTCCGTACTTTAAATGCACGTGAAATGTTTTGTTAACTTTTCCGTCACAAAAATTTTATTCACGGTGCTTTAATTATGACTTCGTTTTTCAAAACTTCTTTACCAAAGACTTATTTTTTTTCATTTCAACAGAGAAAAGTTTGGAGCAAACGCTGGTTTACACACCAAAACTTTATCTTACGAAGACATACAAAAGCCTCCTTTTCACGCGATAAGATTATTTAAGTCTGTATTTCCTCTTCCTGTATTATATTTCTTAAAAGCGTATCCGAAATTCCCACAACATAGTTTTAAATATAAAAGGTACCATCTTCATTACAGAATTAGACTCTCTCCAACGATGTTTTGAAATACATTGACTTAGTTTTAAAAATATTATTTAGAAATAAGAATTATGAAACTTACAGACAAAATTTTTGATATTTGAGATCCAATAAAGGAAACAAGTAAATAAAATTTGTCATCATAATTCAGTTCTATGAATAAATGTACAATTTAAAAATTTGATATTGTTAACGGAATTTGAAAATATATTTATTTTATTCTGTAATTATATTTTTTAAATCGTATTCAAACCTCTTGGCAATATCCTTTAACAAACAAAACAGTAATAATCTCCAAAGCAAAATGAAATTTTCGCTTAGAAGACATTGAAATTTAATCCTATTGTTTTTCAAAAATTATTTTGGTGCTATTCAATACGTTATTCATGAAGCAGAAATAACGAACTTTAACTCTAATAAGCGAAACAAGTAATTAAAATTCGCTGTCATGCTTTACATGCTAGAGTGAGGAAAGGAATCAGACATTTTAGCTCTGTCTTAAAAAAGTTCCTCAAAATTTAAACTCTCTTGATAAAATAATGAATAAATAGAGAAAATTAACACAAATTTCGAAATATATTTCCATCTCTTTAGTTGCGTAATAATTATCCTTCTATTGTCCCTGTGTACACGTTTGAAGATAAACACAATAATATCGACAGTATGGAACTTTTAAAGCTGAAGGATACCTTTTATGAAAACACATATTTTTCACTTTCTCTCGATTTACAGTTGCTAGTTTGTACACCCTGAATTCATAAACAAAGTCATTTTACGCCTATGTTTGTACTGAAATAACATTAACCGTATTTTTCGGACCATAAGAATTTTTACATAAAAAAATCAACTAAAAATTGAGATCCGTCTGATGGTCCGAAGGTAACATGAAAATAAGATGAATATTTTGTTATATATATTTCTATATATTATTTATTATATATATAAATGACGTGAAGCTTATACACGTAGCTCCCGCTTAACTTTTCCCCTAGTAATAATTATTGGCATAGCAGTCGGTGAATAAAGGCCTGTCACAAATAACAACAATTAAATACATCCAAGAGTTTTATTCCTAATATTTACTAATTCAATTCAATCCGTACTAAGTTCATCATCTCACATCCCGCGACGCGTGACCAGCAACGTTCTAATCCAATCCCTCTTCAATTAAAACTGTTTTTTTCAAATCTTCTAATACCATTGCGCATGCGCTCGTGACGTTTGCGCCGAAGATGAGGCATGGGCGGTGCCAAATTTGATTATATTAATAGATTCTCCCTTTGTTTCTTCAAATCGGGGATTTCCCATCCGTGGGATTGAGAATCGGTACTTGTTCGTTCCATGCGAATATTAAAATAGTGGTGCTTTACGCCACGAAATTAACTACCCTGAAGCCCCCCTGTAAATTATTTTAACTATTTTTCTCCCTCCAATTAATGATACACACACACACACACATATTATATATATATATTATCGTTATTAAGTAAGAAATTGAAAATATATTTATATACCTAACAAAATACAAAATATTCTTTTCTTAAAATCCTCCCATGAATTTGAGGTGCTTTTCATCGTCCAGTGCGTCTTTTGGTCCTAAACATATGGTAATTTCATTATGAAATGAGAAGATGGGTTTATGATGTTCACATAAAATTTAAAAAAAAATTTAAGTATATTGGAGAGCAAGATTTTTTTAACAGACATGGTGCGTTGTCTCATATTGAGGGGAATAACCATAAAAAGCCAGATTTGATATTTGGACCTGTAGATGAACCGTAACTGATTCTTAAACAGTATTATTTACAGTCAAATGGCTTCAGTGTTGATTTTATACATGTAACGGCAAAGAGAGATCCAGCTAGCAAAAGTAAAAGTACTCCTGGAATTTTTCTCCTGAGTAAATTTCTCTGATTGCCAAAAGTCTGGATGACTATTTTGATCGAAGCGAGAAATAAAATTACAATCTCAGAGTATCACTGCAAATTTGTTGTATCTCGAAACTGCCTTTAAAACTACATTAGGGCAATGCGTGATAGTCTCAGAATAATAACACTTCTCGTTCAAATTTACTGCTCTTTCAGTGATATCATTTAATTTTCCTGAGCTTTACTCGCAACTTCATAATATATTTTTTAAAAGAAAAAAGAGTGTTGAATTATTTTCACTTATTCGGCGCAGCATAAGGATGATAAAGTGACTGACAGCTGCACTAAATCAGCTTTAAGAGTAGCAATTTCTCTAGCTGTTCGCTCCTTAGTTTTCTTTGCTATAAAATCCAACCTAAGGAAGTTTCGGGTCCATCTTTTTATTCACGTTACTCTCTGTATTACGTTCATGACTTACTACATTTACAGCATACCAATACAAAGATAAATTTTTAAAATTCATCTTGTGCATAAAATTCAAAACGTACATCTGGAAATTTCCTGATCCTGAAAGCAAAATATCCTAGACGAAAACGTTATTTTACATAAAAAAGAATGAAGTCAAATATTCTCAAAAAATTCAGTTCTTAGACAATGGGAGAAGGGAGTAAAAAATATCCTATGCATGAAATACAATAAGCTATCACGTATAGTTCAAATTGTTTAATATTCTTAATTTTAGTTTTTAACAATTTCAATTTTGGAGAAGTAACGTTAAGAGGATTTTTTTGGGGGAGGGGGCAGTTAAAGGTTAATTGAAGGCACTTGACCTGAGATATTGGCAAAGAACCGTAAATATTGTCGACTACTTTATAGCTGGGAGCACCATACAGATGAATCACCATTGTTTCCTTGGTGAGACCTGAAGTTTGATCGAGAACCTCCAGGGGCGACATCACTGACGTCGTGGAAGGATTTTCCGTTATACGGATTTAACGGGCCCATAACCAGCGTCACCCCCCTCGCCCCCAAGTTCGACATCCAACGCGCTACCACTTGGCTATCACGGATCTTCTAGCTAAAAGGTAAATGTCAGTAACAACAATGTGTTAAGAAAGCCATTTATAAATACAATACACTCAACGTATTTAAAAGAAAATTCGTCGTATAATATTCTCAGCCTATTTCTCACCGTATTAACGCCAGTGATAATATTGAATATTGTAGGTTTAAAATATCGTTGATGGTAGGATACTTCAAGTTTTTTAAACAGGAACATATCCAATTAGTATTATTTATGGATATGCCACTCTATTAATAAGAACAAGATATCAAACCAATTGCATATCAATTGCATATATATGAGATAGTTGAAATAATCATGCATACAATTTTCAATAATCTCAGCATGGCCAAATGGTTCTTTACAGAGTCCCATTTTTAAGTTTTAAAAGTGGGAAAGTAAAAGCCTAGTTGTGCCCTTTTTAAAAAACAAGATGTTATTTAATGCAATATTTCAAATTCCACAATGTTTTTTTCACTATATTTGCAAATAATTTTTTAAACAAGTTGCTCTCTTCGAACTGCACAATGCCCGAATTACGTAAAATCAGGCTTGCATAATTTTCTAAATCATAATAAAGAAATTACCGCTAGGGAAAAAAATGTGTATCCCTATTTCCTGAGAAATAAAATTTCCAACGAAAATGAACGTAATTAAAACTTTTGTACGATATATCCAAGTTGTTTATTTTGCAGTCGTATGCATGCATTACTTTTCTCTTATAAAATGTTTTCACTCCACAGCAAATGAAAAAAAAAATTAAGGGAGTAGAGATAAACATGATTTATTTAATGATATTTTGCTTCTCTTGTTCGCAAAAATTCCATTTTTATCTGGCATTTTTCCATCTAAATAGCTTTCATTTTTTACCCTTGATTAAACACCTTGTTTAAAGCTGACATTTATCACTTTTTTATAATCATAGTAAATTTAATAGCTAGTTTTCGGTGTTTTAATTTCTTTTTTTTCCACTGCTTCTTAGCTTCAAAACAATCGAAATAAAATTCACGCTTCATAATTTTTTTTTGTTTGTTTCCCCTTTAAGCTGTTTGATGCCCCTTTTTTTCTCCACATCTGTGAAAAATAATGACATAACTTATAAAAATTATTTTCGCTTTAATTAAGTTTTTCAGGTGTTTCTTTTATGGTAATAATATGTAAATTAGTTGCATTTCTTCCTCGTTGCCAAAGAAAATATAACAGTAGTAAGTACTACAAACAAATAGGCATACAAAGAAGATTGTTGCTATAAAATGTTTCTCAAATTCAACTTTCTTCTCTGACTGTAGTTTTTTTTTCCTATGACAAGTGGTTCTCGTTGAATTACGCAATACCACATTTGTGCGTAAAGGTTTTTCTAATTCACAACTATGAAACATCATTTGTATTGAAAACTTTCTAGTCCTACTCCTGTATACCTTATTCTGCTATATAATGAGTTGTTCAATTTCCAAAACAGATTTTAAAAATGAACAATGAAATATTTTCTTTCAGCTTCAAATGAAAAGTGGTGCTGAAAAGATTGCTAAAAGGATTTTTATTTTTGTTAAAATTCTGTGGTTCTCAAAGGAATAGATAAAATTATTTATTCTCATATTTTCTGAGAGGTAGAAGGTGCAGCCAAGATTGAAAATTTGCATTTGTGTGATGAAAATTTGTTGAAGTTTGAAAACGTTTAGAAATAGTTCATATTTGTGTAGCTGTTTACTGTTTTTTTACGTTACATATGGGGCTTAAAGTTCAATAATAGAACCACAAGTGTGAACTTTATTTTTGCCATACCTTTGAATCTGAGGACTCTAATGCACAAATAATTCATACCTAAATATAAAAGACCGTAAAAAGCACCAATCAGGACGAAGAAGTGAACCTAGGTGTGTATACATATATATATATATATATATATATATATATATATATATATATATATATATATCAAACACAGTATCTCTGAGTTGTCCCTCTATAAGAGAATGAGATCCAACATATATTTTTCTATATAAAAACATTTTGCATATTATGGTTAAAATTCATACTAATGAAGTCAGTATTGAATGTCCAAAGTACTAATATGCCTTTGTCATAGAGTGACTTGACAGTTTATAAGACTTTCATGGTTGATTTCATTCATTTGATGACTTTCGTGCAGTCAACTTTAGCGCTATAAAATGATTGATGTTGAAAATTTGACATCTTTCATGGACATATGATTTGTAGTTGATATAGAAGTGATAAAGAAACCAAAGATTTATTTTGAAGATTTTAATGTAATTGATGCAATAAAAAATACGCATCTGCAAATGTTACACAAATTATCTTAAGCTTTGTTGTAAACTTCTACCTAATCATCAGTTCGTATAAAGCTGTCAATAACTGTTTTGTGAAATTATCAGTCAAGTTTTTAAACACTTAAAATAATTAGAATTTTACCCACATCGTTCAAAATATCTACTACACTTATAATACTCATATATTTCGCTAAATTAATTATTAGTTTAATTAACGAAATTAATGCACTGTATCTACGGAGTGTCACGATTGGCATCAAAGCGTGTTTCTAGCTACAATATTCATAATTAATTGCGCAAATGTAAATGTACGACTATACAAGCAAAGTGACAAAATTATCCCAACGTAAATAGTTATCAAGTCTCAGTTATCTCATCAGTTTATTGATTCGACAAAATATTATCAAAGTGATTTTCATGAAATAAATTTATTTAAAATGGATAAAAAAAATTTTAAGAAGTTATATCATGCATTCTGACGAATTTTTATCCCTCACTTTGTCACTTTTACATGGGGTCATAAGAAGTGATAATACGCTTTCAATTTAAATAAAATATTAAGATTCTTATTTTCTATTTCGATATTTATAAAACTGAAAGATAACTGAAATATATTCAGTCCTTTTGTCCAAAAATGCACATTTGGAAAAGTTTAGGTCATGCAGCTTAATACCATGGGATAGAAGTGATACTAAATTTAGATTTGTAGATATATAACATATAAATATAATAAACAATCCTACATGATTCCTATATTTGGAAGTTTTCTCGGGAAATCCCATTCGTCTAATTTATTCAGAGTAGCTTATATAAACAAATATGCAGGATTCAACGAATCTCAGACTTGAGATTATAGCAAGCCTGATTATTTTAGATATTTACCACCCACTTCTAACTATAGTGTCATGTTGTACGTAAAACAGAAATTAATTCTCAGAAAATGTAACTGCCGACATCTAAAACATTTTGAATACATTTTAACATAATAATTTTAAGAATTGTATTAAAAGATCCTTTCTATTACATACTGCAATCTGTTTGAACTCATAAATAGTGTACTTAAAACAAATGAGCGCTTGACAATAAATCACTCAATCTGAAAATTCTACATGTTATATGACTAGAGAAGGAAGTAATGGACATGCTTGCATTTTCAGAGGACGGTTAGTTTACTTTCAACTGCATATCCAGATTTAAAATGACCCAAATCAATCCACTTTCTCGAAGTTTATACTACCGAATATACAGCATCTTACAGGAAAACACAAGTTTTTAATTGTTTGGTTTTTTATATTTGGAAAGATACCTTAAATTTTCGTACCATCTGCAATGATAACAGAAACATGTTAAAATAAAAATATATTAACAAAATTATTTCACTAGTAAGTGTTGAAGCAGTGGATATCAACAAGATTTCCATTCATTTACAAATATATTAAAAAACTAGCTGAATACCCGTGCTTCGCCACGGAGTACATTAAAATTAAATACAAAGGTCAATGTATGGAATTAATGTAAAAAAAAACAAAAAATATATATAATTATAATAAATACAACAGTCAATGTATGCAATTAATGCCAAAAAAAGTTAAATTTTATCTTTCACAGTATTTTAATATTTTTTTTGTCAATTTATCTCGTTGTTAGGCATGTGACGCAAAATTAATTTAAAGTATCATAAAAAGAAAAAATATCTCGTTATCAGGATTTAATAAATTAAATTCTAAAAATTAATCTTTAAAAAATCATCAAAAATCAGAAAATGAAGGTAAAGATTTGAAAAAGATTTCACTTTAAAGAAGTTTTTATGATGTTTCTTGTGATATAAATGTTATAACCCTCAGATTATTATTTTAAAAGCAAAATTTAAAAGAATACCAAAGCAGCTTAAAAATTTAATTAAAAAAATCTAAGAAGAATTTTTAAAAAATCTTTCTTAGCGAACGTCTACATTATAAGGAGAATCGCAATACAAAATTTTAGCTCTTTAGGTCCAGTGGTTTGGTCTGTGCGTTATCTATCAGTCAGTCAATAACTCACTCACTCATTCACTCACTGAATTGTTTTATATATGCAGATTAGCCTAACTTCATTAATGCAATGATTCATATTCCTCATTATACACTGAAGTGCCACTGAATTAGGGATACCTACCTAGTAACGAGTTGGGCCTCCTCTGACCTTGATAACGGCTGCCACACGACGAAGCATAGATTCAACAAGTTTCTGGAAACGTTCCAAAGAATGGCTTGCCAAATATTGGCTAAAGCTGTCCATAATTCAGTAAGGTTCTTTGGTGCTGTGTGATGGCCTTTCACGCCTTGTTCCAAAACGTCCCAAAGATGCTCAATAGGATTTAACTCTGGGCTTCTAGGTGGCTAATTCATGACAGAGAAGTGAGAGTAATGCTCATCCAACCAGCCAACTTGTGAGAGGTACAGTTGTCTTGCTGTAAAACTTCATTACCGTGCAGATAACAGAACAGCATAAACGGATGGAGGTGATCACTCAGCAACTCTACGTGCTGGGTGATCACCTGGGTGTACCGAATTGTATTGAGGGAGGTTGGTACACGCACCAAAGATCCCAAACTGTGCCACGAAAAAACACCCTAGACCATGATTGAGCCACCATGCCCTTGTACAGTTCCAGCCAGGCATGCAGGATCCATGGCTTCATAAGTCTGACGCCATATTCTCTGCTTCCCATCGGCGTTAAGTAGTCGGGATCGAGACTCATCACTCCATGCTACTCGTTTCCAGTCCGCTACACTCCAGTCTTTGTGCTCTCTTGCCCAGGAAAGACGTGCAGCCCGATGGTGAGTATAGAGCAATGGTATTCTCGTAGGTCGACGGCTCCCAAAACCCATACGGTGAAGCAAGCGTTGCACAGTCCGTTTAGTGAATGTACGATTGGCACCGTCATTAAACTGAGTGGTCATTTGAGCTAATGTTTGGCTTCGCTGGCTACGTACAATGCGCCTGAGCCGTCTCTCACCACGCACTGTCAAGGATAATTGTCCTTTGGAGTTTGCCCGATCGCTAGTTTTTTTCCACCATCCACGTGTTCTTGGTATACTCTTGACACTGTCGACCTTGAAAATCCTAGCTGTCTGACGATTTCGGAAATTGAATGGCCCATGCGTCGCGCATCTACGATTTGTACGCGATCGAAGGCGTCTAAATCAGGCAGTTTACCCATACTGGCAATTCCAACAACTAATTCAGAACAACCACAGTACGCGCTATATATGCAGTTATCACAGCGCCCTCACTTGTGCATACATGATACGCAGCGCTACACAATTTGCATAGGTTTGCTATCACTAATTCAGTGGCACTTCAGTGTATATGCCAGGCGATGTCCGAATGACTAATGTATTCGGTCCAAATTCTGTGGGTTCGAGTATCACTACTAGAATGGATATTTGCAGCTGTTCGGAATTGGCTTTAAACTCCATGCCCAGGTCTAATGAGCCCGTACGTAGCAAGAGCTGACTGTAGCCCTCTCAACAAAGAACTATTCCACAATATATGATAATCAGAGTATTTTTTAGCAAAATTGTCCAATCTCAAAATGTGTGTATGTTATGCTATCAAAGTATTATTATAGTCTGAAAAGGTATATATTCTTTGCATGTATTACAAGTACATCATAGTACAGGGTGTCCGGTCTAAAAAGTATCCAAAAGTTATGGCTTATTTTTACGGAACTACCAATTATACTTAAAAATAATTATTTAAATTGAAAGAACATCTCACCATGATTTAATATCAATCATAGATTTCGATCATAGTATCATAATTTCGATGTGTGCACCTTCTGTAGCACGACAAACGTCTAAATGGTAATCTAGTTTTCTCCAAATATTTCGTAGCATATCAGGAGTTATTACACGAATTGCTTGAATGATACGCTTCTTCAGCTCATCCATAGTTTTTTGTTTATACACAACGGATTTAATGAATCCCCAATTTAAAATGTCTAATAATGCCTGATATGCTACGAAACACTTGGAGAGAACTGGATTACCATTTAGACGTTAGTCTTGCTATAAAAGGTGCACATATCGAAATCTATGGTAGTATGATTGAAATCCATGATTGATATTAAAACTTGGTGAGATGTTCTTCCTATTTAAATATATTTTTTTTAATTCTCACGGGTAGTTCCATAAAAAAAATTCATAACTTTTTAATACTTTTAGCCCGGACACCCTGTATATGCTTACTTTCTTCAAGTTTAGAGGTATCAAAGTTACAAAATCAACAATATGTGTTGTTGTTGTTGTTTCTAATGCCCCTTGGCTGGAAGTTCCAGACCAGGTCCGTATAGGCTTCGGGCTGAAGGTTTGTGGCTCATGTTTGTATAGCATCAGAAGGGTCGGAGTCCATCGTAGTTGTCACCTCAATTTTGACCGAGCACCCCTAAGTATGACAACTGGAGGATCGTACCCTCTCCCACACTCTCATTGTTATAAAGGCACTCATGTATTATATGTGTAGATCACAATGCATGCCTTTTATAACTCTCTCCAATCAATGTAATATACTTGTACAATGTATAAGAATCATCGCCACTAAAGATGATCCGCGCCAAATCTTGTAGATGTTGCCCTGAGTGCGCATGGGCTGGGCGCATTTTGAATTATTTGCGCAAGGAATGCGAACGAGCGTTCGCTTCTCGTAAACCAGTGAGGAGATTGCGACCGTGCTTGAAGGATGTAGGTGACCTGCTGGAGGGTCCAGTGTTGGTGAGTGAGTGGCGAGCGAAGTATGGCAGAGTCGATTAGGTCTAGGTAATTGAAACATTTTTGATCATTTTGTAACTGTTAATTTCTGTTTTACTATATATAAATATATAATTTATGGTCCTTCCCTAAGTGGTCTAAGTTCTTCTTAATTGTCTTAATATGTAATTTAATTTCATCTAATATGTTGAACTATGTACTTGTTACCTTTTAAGTACGTGGGTCGAGCAGGTAGTCAGATAACTTGAACTTATAAGGATCATCTCTAATTTAAAGTCAATGCTTAACGTAAATGTTACCTGAGACAAAAGAATCGGTGTTATTGCTACAGTTAATATATTAATATAAATTACAGTAGTAACTTTATCTTTCTTACAGTGCAATGTAATTTTTCGTTACTTTCGGTCAGCTTAGTTTTCTAATGTAACACTCCCCTCATAGAGGGACTCTCCGGTCTACTGATTTAACGTGCCCATATCCAGCCTAGACACTGAGGTATTTAATGGCGCACGTCGGGATTCGATCCGAGCACCCTCAGCACCGAAAGCCAGCGCGCAACCACAAGGTTACCTCCAACTCACCAATATTTTGAAAAAAAAAATCTATTAAAAGAAGAATCATATTTTTGACTTTTAAAAGAGTTTAACAGGTGTTGCCATATTGTTCAGTCACGAAAGAATCTAATCTAATAAGAATTTCGGAAAAGTACGATACTATTCTTACTCAACAGGAAATAAATAAAAGTATTATGTAGATTTACGTATTCAATAAATACGAATAGGAACTGACATCCAAAATAGAAATTCCACGAGGACTTTAGCGGAGCGACGTGGATCTTACAATAGAAGACATGAGATGAGCAGTGATTCAAAGCAAGCAGAGGCCGTCGCCAAGGTTTTTCAAGATACTTTAAAAAAATTAAATTGCTAATGAGTTGACGGTAAGTTCAAGTTGGAGCGCAAGATGTGTATTTCCAGGACACTAGCTGTATTCTCCACTTAAATTGTAAATATGTTAGATTTAAAATAAGGCCCTGGCTTAACAAGTTGAAATTGTTTAAGGATTTGGTAAACTATGCTTCCGACCTTTGAAATGAAAAGAAATTAAAGAAATTAGGAAGAGAATAAAAATAATAGGATTCTAGTTAAAAAACATAGAATTTTCACATAGATAAAATAGATATGAACTTTTTGATCACATCATTATATTTTGCATATCTTTCACGCATATCGAAAAAAGCAATCAAATGCTCTAACTTAAAAAAATGTCCATACATTTAGTTTTAAAAGTATCATAAAAGCTAAAAAGAATCAACGAAATGATAAAGTACTTATAAATTATTTTATCTCAAAAATGTGTTACCATTTTCAATTTAAAACTTACAAAAACTGAGCATCAGAATCAATGCTAATTTTTTTAAAAGGAGACAGTTTTGTGACAAACTTTCTTTTAGCAAGCTGATGGCAATAATTGTATGAAAGGCATTCATTATTTCTCATTATTGACTAAACTTAATCATGAATGTGTTTCAAATATAATTAAAAGCACTCATAGCTCTATCTATAATAGCCTAATTTTAAGGAAAATATAATATAGAGAATACAGTTGGCTCTCTGTTTAACGACGATCTCTATTTAAAGACAATATTTCCCAGTCCCGGCTCCTCCGACGTTATGGGAAATGTTATTTTTTCATATTCTGTTTAAGGGCGATCTCTACTTAAGGACGGTTTTTCACGGTCCCTTGAAAGTCATTACACAGAGAGCCAACTGTATTAGAATAGAATATACAAAATATAATATGTAGAATATATAGAATACAGAATATAATAGAATTAGTTCATTGGAATATTGTTTTTGCCTTAAAAATTGGAAGGGTGTTATTTCTTTATATTTCGAGAAAACTAAACAGGAAAATTACATTGATCTATTTTATTCAAAGCGGCTTTCCTTTGCAATCTATGTTTTCTTAAGCGTTGTACCCAAGAACCTCTCTTCTAATCAGAATAATAGAAAAAAATGAATAGGCTTCCTCCGATGACGCTATGCCTCGTAAAAACCACATCTAAGATTATCGCGGATTCCGACAGAAGAGGGAAAACTAATGTATTTGTTTGGTTTACATAAAACGAGAGCTGGCTTTTCTAAGCACAACAGAAGTGCTAAACACTTCCCTTTTACGGAAAACTCGCAGCTTTTCTTTCCTTTTTGCACCAGAATTCAGGAAGATGAGAAAAGGTGGATAAAGCTTTCAGCATTTACCTTTTGTATATATTTATCTTAGCTTCCCCCTTTCGCTTAATCTTAAATAAAGAGAATAAAGCCTTATTCAAGTTCTATGCTTCTATATATGCTGTTCATAGGATTAAAATATCTTCGAGGTTAAATGCTGAAATATTTCAAGGTATCAATTCTAGGCATCCGATATTGTTAGAGAATTTTTTGAAAATAAGCTTGGGTTTTGTGAAAGAGATTTAGTTCAGGTGTGTCGGTTTTAACTGAATTAAATTTGAAATTTTCATGTATTTTAAATGAGTGGTGTAAGATCAAAATTAGCAATCTCCAACAGACATTTTTTTTCAATAAAAGGTAAAGAATTATATCGTATGCAGTTTTTTAAATAAAAATTTGAAATTACCTTTGAAAAAATTCCCCCATAATTTTTTTTAGCAAGCCATTTTCCGAATTTTCTTTTTTAACTTATTGAAATAATACAAGACAGTATCGTTAACCTTTTCCTTACGGTTTGGGATAGCATGTATCCCAAGAATACGGGCCCAAGAAAGAAAAAAACAAACACACACATACACACACACACACACATATATATATATATATATATATATATATATATATACTCGTATATAGATAAATAGATAGATAGATATATACAGGGTGGTCATAAAGAAACTTTGCCGAAATATGGACCTCTAGCGGCTGTTCCGCTCAAACGATCAAGATGAGATTTCAGATATAGTTATTCAGAGGTATTATCTTGGGATTATGTGAATGGCAACCAAGTGGCGCTCACGGTTACGGTTATAGGAACAGAAACTCGACATTTTCAAATGGCAACGCCCACATTTTCCCGTCGCAAAATGCTCAGCGCATGCGAAAACCCCAAAAAGCGCTAGAACGGTACGTGTATCACAAAAAACGGACACGTTATGCATGCACAAAAAACAGCTCTGCGAACGGCTAGCAAAAACACGAGAGCTTTTTATCGGTTTTCTACGCTGAATATCTGGCAAACGGCGTTCTGCGATTGGTTTCTAGCCTCTATCATATGCAAATTTCCTCCGTGCGCCACGATCGTGTCTTTGTTGGCCGTTCGCAAAGCTGTTTTTTGTGCGTGCATAACGCATCCGTTTTTTGTGATACATGTACCGTTTCAACGCTTTTTAGGGTTTTCACATGCGCTGAGCATTTTGCGATGGGAAAAAGTGGGCGTTGCCATTTGAAAATTCCGGGTTTCTATACCTATAACCGTAACCGTCAGCGTCACTGTGTTGCCGTTCTCAGAATCCCAAGCACATTCCTCTGAATAACTATATCTGAAATCTCGATAGGTTGAACGGAACGGGCGCTAGAGGTCCATATATCGGCAAAGTTTCTTTATGACCACCTGGTATATGTGTAACCCATTTAATGGCCGTTATTACTAAGGGGTTAAGAAATTTCCCGTTCTAAAGAGGGAATCGAAAAAGTGGGTCTCGTAAGCTAAAGGTTAACTCAAATTTGAACAAAAAAATTGGAGTTATTGCTAGATTTGATCCTGCAGGATTCAAATATTTTTCATTTAAAGATATCAGTATCAAAATATAAATGAGTCAATAATTTTATATCAGTCAGTAACGGTTAATAATTGTGATGATGGGCAGTGTCTCTCTATGGATATCATTCCGTCTCTACCCATTAGAGATAATTATTTTTCAATACTCTCTAAAACGAAAGGCTTGAATGAAAGATGTTCAGAATGCCGAATTCAACAGATTTTTCATGAATGCTTAAGTGAAAACTGAACTGCGAGTATTATTTTGATCCATTTCTATGTTCCCTTTCTTTTAGAAAACTCAATGTAAGACAAATTTCTATACACACAGCGAGAATAAAAACCAATGTAAAAATGCAAAGGAAATATGAAATTCCATGCATAATAGAAACATAATATAAACTAAAGTGGGAACGGTGGACCAATATGCATATTAACAATAAAGTTTATGAGATTCTTTCTATGAAAACCTTCTATTATAAAACCATTCATTATTAAAGTAATATTTTTACCGGGTTATCTATTATTTTATGATATATATATATATATATATATATATATTATATTATATTATATTATATATATATATATATATATATATTATATTATATTATATTATATATATATATATATATATATACACTGCTGGCCACTGTAAATGCAACACCCTGAAGGAAACATGCAAATAGCATGAAATTTACAACATGCTTTAGCGGAGGTGAGATATGCAAATGATTAGAATTTCAGCGCAGACGCACATCACGCGCGCCTGTGGCGCCACTTCAAAGCGCTATTTAAGGCTTGGAGATTTCGACGATTTCAAGTTCGGCAATTGTGTTTTTCTTGTGGTTTTTTCAAAAAAACGATCAATTATGCCTCGTCGAAAACAGCGATCATCTTTTGATCAAGTATCCGAGTTCGACAGAGGAAGGATAGTGGCCTACCGAGATTGTGGATTATCTTTCAGGGAAATCGGTAGTCGTGTTGGACAAAACCAAACAACTACAATGCGGATATGTGATCGTTGGATGCAGGTGGGTACGACGGACCGGCGCGTTCGATCGCATCCACCTCAGCGCACCACTTCACGTGATGACAGGCAAATTGTGCGCATGGCAGTGACGGATCGCTCAGTCACATCACGAACCATAGCACAGCACATGCAGTCTGTAACGCATCATCCAGTGTCTGCGCGTACCATTCGACGCCGTTTACAGCAGAGTGGTCTGTCCGCAAGACGTCCATTGCTTTGTCTACCCTTGACGCAGAACCACAGACGTCTCCGCCGCCAATGGTGCGATGACAGAAGGATGTGGACGGCAGAATGGAATGAAATTGTCTTTACTGACGAGTCACGCTTCTGTCTGCAACACCACGATGGTCGCATTCAAGTCTGGATACACCGTGAAGATAGGATGTTGAACAGCTGCGTTATGCACCGCCACATTGGTCCTGCACCGGGTATTATGGTATGGGGTGGTATTGGATATCACTCTCGCAAACCTCTAGTACGCATTGCCGGTACTTTAAACAGCCAGCGTTACATCTCCGAGGTGTTGGAGACAGTTGTCCTTCCTTACCTTCAGGGCTTGCCCACAGCCATATTTCAACAGTATAATACTCGACCACACGTGGCACGCATTGTCCAACGGTTCTTCGTCAATCGCCAGATTGAATTGCTTCCCTGGCCGCCTCGCTCTCCGGATCTTTCACCGATAGAAAACATGTGGTCCATGGTTGCTCTACGATTGACCCAGATTCCATCCCCAGCTGCCACAGCATATCAACTTTGGCAACGTGTGGAAGCTGCTTGGTCTGCTGTACCCCAAGAACTCATCCAAAGTCTCTTTGAATCAATGCCGAGGCGTGTGGCAGCGGTGATCTCCAACAATGGCGGCTACTCTGGCTACTGATTTTGGCAGGAACCACACTTCACAGAAGTCTATAAATTTAATCGTTTAATACTTGCTCAACATGTTATCTACAAAATAAATTTTGTTGTGATATATCTTGTCTTTCTTGGAGTTGCAATTTGGGTGGCCAGCAGTGTATATATATGACCTATTTCTAAAATTATTGCTAGAGAATCGGCAGTGAATAATAAACTACCTTTTTACAGCATAATTAGTGTATCAATTTTTCAGACCATGTCAATAAAAATAAGCTCAGCATTTTTCATGTTAAAAAAAGAGAAATCTAACTTCAATGTACATTGAGTAGTTGCACATACATATTTAATTTATTTTTTTTAACCCAGATACTAATTACACTCTGCATCCACTAAAATATTAATATGGTAAATATCTAATAATAATTATAGGCCACTATAAAATGGTTGTGCTATATGTCACATCTAGAAAATAAAACACGTATGTTGCACCGTGTATTTACAGTAATGTTATAATAATTATCATTATCATTATTTTATTATTTGTACCATTATAGTGCATTTTTCATATCGAATCGCAAACAATGTTTCAATCGATCCTAAAATCCGATAGTTATCATAACTCGCTTCAGAGAAATGTGGAGACTGATTATTACTTTTCAACTAAGTCTGAAGGCCACATTCCGTTGAGGCTATGCTTTACATATTCGTATTGACTAAAATATTACTGCCATTAATTGCAAATTAATATGAGAAATTATAATTTGTAAATCAATATTCCATATTCTAAACGGTAAAACTTCGTGGTACCGATTGAAAAATAACTAAAAAATACAAAGTGAGATCTCGGCCCACGTAACCCCACCCTTATGGACCTATCTACTTTTAAACTTTTCTGTTTCAAATATGTATTGCAACAGATCAGGAAAGACTAAGATACCTAGCATCAGCTTTATACTGTATTCCACCATGGGACACTTGAATATCATCCACGTAAGTTTTAACTCCAAGAATCCCACGTACTCCTTTTTGATTCGCGTACCGTTGGGGTGGTGAAATAATGACGCTAATTTCACATAGGTCATGTCGTATCAAATTTTAACATGCTGATGCAATGCAGAATATCATTCACACTTTCCATATTACACCAAAAGCTATCGGAACACTCTTAAATTATATAAGTATGGACATTCTTAATAATGCAATAGACTAAATCTCTGCGTAAAGGGAAATTTAAAACTGGACTAGGATTCGACTGAGCTCAGATCGACAGAAAACTCAATTCTCTGCCATTTGAGCTATCCCAAAACACATGTTTTGGGTACTTCCATCTCAACTATACTCGAACTGTTTACTCTAGACGAAGTATGACATACTCAAAGGCTGGTATGGGTCAAATGATCAAAGTTTGAGTTTATGTGGGCCGTAAAAATAAGAAAAACTTCAAAATCAACTTTCGTAGAAAGGTAGGTTTATTTCGAAAATTGTAATACCAAAAAAAAATCAAGAAAAACAATAATATCAATGTTTTCTACCTGGTACTTTTTGTTCTTGAATATTAACTTAATAGACATTGAATAATTTCCCAAATTGATAAGCATTCCCCGAAAGCGAAACGATATTTACATAGCGTTATATTGGCTGGACCTGGGTGGCACAAATAATCGTTGACGGCTACATGCCTGAATCGTTGAGTTTGACATGCCTGAATTGAAGCCAATGGAATGCCGAAAAGACGGTAAACTCGTACAGCCAGTTTTCCGACGTCATCGCTTTCACGAGTAATTTAAAACCTACGCCTATTGTTCGATTTCGGGATGCATTTGGCAGAGTATACTCCTTTGGGCCTAAAAAAGGCTTTAGGAATGAATTTCATGAAGTCTTCAGTGGTATGACGTCATACGGCGAAATCGCCGATTTCGCGGATGTGGCGGAGACTGTATCGCCCTGATCTCGGGATTTTAAAAATCTCGCAAATTCCACTATCCTTGATGCTTTCCGACACCAGTCGCTTAAGAGGAACCTGTGGTTGTCCCAAATGCTCCATGTTTCTTCGATCGGTGGACGGCGGAAAGTCGGTAATTTTTATAATATGACGTCACTGCTTTGAAGGGTAAATACGGAATAGTCACCAGTGTTATATTTTCGAGTTTGGGACACGCGTCTTTTGGGTTAATTGACCTCTAGGATGAATTACTGTCACTTCTAGAGCTCCGTTTTGCCAATAAGGTGCCAAAAAATGATATACTCATATGGCGGTTTCGCTGAAGCCCTCACTTTCTCGAGTAACTTGAAACCTGTACCCCTGTGTTTGTTTATGGAATACATTTGGCAGAGCATAGTTCTCTAGGTTCTCAAAAAAGTTTTAGGAAGGGCTTTCATGAAGTCTTCAGCGGCGGAGACTGTATCTGCCCGATCTTCTCGGGATTTTAAAAAACTCGCAAATTTGATTTTCTTTGCGGCTCTGGGACACTCGACGCGTGAGGGGCGAGTAGGTTTATTCCAAAAGCTCCGTATTTCTTCGATCGGTAGAGGAAAAATCGGTTATTTCTATAATATGACGTCACTGGTTTCACGGCTAATTCGGAATCAGCGCAAGTGATATTTTTTTCGATCTTTAAATTAAAGCAAACGTGTCAAACTCAAAGGCTGGCATAGGCCAAATGAACAAAGTTTTGAAAGCCGCAAAAAATAAGAAAAACTTCAAAATCAAGTTTCGTAGAAACGTACGCTTATTTCGAAAAGTACAGTACAAAAAAATTAATAACAACAATAATATCAATCTTTTCTTCCTGGCACTTTTTGTTCTTGACCACTGACTTACCAGACATTGAATAATTGCACAAATTCAGAAGCGTTCCCCGAAAGCGAAATATAACCTGCTTTATACCCACTGAACACATCACTTCAAGCAAGACTGACCACTTTTACTGACCCGACTACTAGTCTGCCATGAGGTAGTTGGCTGCTAAAATTCTCACTGCTGTGGGGGGGGGGGGGGGGGAATGGTGCACCTGGGTGTTAGGCGAGTAAGGGAATACGATATTTACAAATCGTTATATTCGCTGGGCACAATTTATCGTTTAGGACAGCATGCGGCCCGCGGGCCGCAAATTGATATGCCTGCTCTAGACTTTTCTGCTAGCTGTGACGTTCCCTCAGTTCGCTCCCTGCGTTGCATTAAAATTCAAGTTTGGAGGACAGTGCAAGACAACAACGGTGCATTCGTAACGAAGTATAAAACCAAGAACTGTTAACACTACTTAACATTAAATCTCAATATATATATAGAAACCAAATACTATCAACTAGATGAGTAGAAGGGAACCTTTTCTCATGCGTGTGTGCCCCCAAATTTAAAATATACGTTCCTTCAAGCGATGACGTAGCACCTACTGTATAAATAGGGAAAAAACAAATATATTATTATTACACTTATCAAATTTGTATTGTGTTTTAAAGTATATAAATTTACAAAGGAACAACAAAAAAGTATATTCTATAAATTAAACAATAAAACATTAGTAATAGTTATTGACTAATACGATTACAGCTGATAAATATTAATAATTAATTACTTGGAGCAAAATATTTGCAAAACTATCACTCTATCCCTTTATGAAAATCTGTTTTATAAAACTCATTTCTGATTACATAGGTTCGCATTAATATGTCTACAAGATTTAAGTAGTTTTAGACGCAAGTAGTTTTAGAAGTACATGAAATTTTCGGTGTTTTTCTAATTATATCTGATAAATGCTTGATTACATTAGTTTCCAGATCATTTCGAAAATCGATCAACTTTTGTTTCTCTATAGAATTAGATTGGAAACATATTTATTGTATTTCTATATCTTGAAAATGCAAATTTGTCAAAAATCGACTTTGAATGCAATCAAATTTCTTTTGCGTGCCACTTTTGGCACGCGGGCCATAGGTTCGCCATCTATTGATTAGGTAATCTAATGAGCTCAGCTCTCGCTAACTTGATTCTCTCTGACCTGAGTTATTCATTGAATTACAATACGGGGATCTGTTCCATTTGCTCTATCGCTTTTACTCTTTTTTTCTACTTGTGAAAATGTCTGCTCAATACCGTCTAGATTTGAATTTGAACGGGATTTTTTCTTATTCAACCAAATGAAATTGTCAAGGATGTATTTAAAAGTTATCTAAAATGCAATACGGATAAGAATGTAAATATAAAAGACTGGGTCCAGACGAATTCTGTACCAAAATTAGAGTCACATGTTTCGGAGGTAAAGTTATTAAATATCTACGCTTAATTACTGCTACGCTTAATTGATAGCAGTAGAGTTTTCCTATTCATGCGTTCAGGAGCAAGAGAGAACACGTCCATGATAAGCAAATGAGAAAAAAAAATTCAGGTGGTCTCTTCTAACGAAACTACCGCGGGTTATTAACGCTGGATTACTTATCATTGCCTACTTCTGTTTTTTTTACAGTAAAGTTCCTACATACGAAGTGAAGGATGAGTGATAGCTCTATGCAGAATAGGTCGATGGTAAGAAAAATAAGTTAAAAATGCCAGAAGAAGTCAATAGAAATAATATTCTGCCACTCTTGATTTATAACTCGCAACGACGGTTTTAACGTCTCAAATTTTGCTTTACCGCGGACCGCTATGGAGGAAAGAAATCCTACGTTAAAATATCCATAATTCTTCTTGTTTGATGTGGAGGTGTTCTCTTCTTCTGTTGCTGTAGAATAAACTTTTGGTAGCTTTACGTAGAATTACTTTTAAGTACTTTTTACTAATATGTAGAATTACTTTTAAGTAATTTACGGCACACACTTTATCATTTCTCCCAAAAAATACTAATAACTGTAATTACTAATAACTTAATACTAATAACTGTAAATCAGTATGATAAATTCCATATTTGTAAGTTATAAGAGTAAGTATTGGAATACTTAAATTTACCTACACAACGTTAAAAGATGGAAAAAATTTTTGATGATAAAATAATTTTGTCTCTAAATCCATGTTTTATCATGCCATAACTTTACAACTACATTTAGAAAATTTAAACTAAACATTTATGAAAAATCCAAGAATCTCTCTATTTCGCCTCAAAATAAAATAATGATATGAACTACCGTAAACTTTATGGTAATAAGTATAACTTCGTCTATGACAAAAACTAATGGTTTAAGATTGACGGGAATAATTCTAAAAATCGCAAATTTATTTAAAAATCAGGATGAGTACTTTCATATTTGTCGAACAAGAAGCATACCGAGTATCTGTTAATACAGACTATTAATAGAGCTAAGAAATATTATAGATATCAAAAGCGATTGAGAAGAAAAACTCGACATATGAAAAAAAAATCTAGAACTTTCACAAAACTTATGAAATTTAAGATTTCGTAATAATTTTATAGCGTCTATTTAATTGATTTTACTTTTATATGTACTAATTATCTTTTCGAAACACAAAATATTGAAACTATGTCAAACTATATAAAAATAACATTATGAGAGATAATTTAATGTCAAAAGAAAATACTCAGTAAGTTTGCTACATGCGCCTTAACGCACATTTTGATGTAAAGAAAACTCCCTTCATCTCCCACACAACAATATCAAGTATAACGGGAAGTGCTTGCCTCAATGAAGCTGTGACTCGTAAAAACCGCACTTGAGATTACAGCGGATACTAACAACACTCGGGAAAGTAATCTATTTGTCGCGGTTTACATAAAATACGAGCCGACTTTCTAAGGACAACAAAGACTAACCATATCAGCCAAAGGAATACCGAGCCCCATTCTATTCTTTGCTTAAAAAGTCCGGGGAGTAAGAAAAGGTGACTGAAAAGTAGCAAGTTACCGCTTTTTATATCGCAGTTTATCTTACATTTTATTAGGTTATATCTGGAGTGAATAAAATTTGACTCTCTTCTCGTGTTTATCACTTAAAGAACGGTGTAAAGCAGGAAAAGCTAGGAATATTTTATAGAGAAATTTATTGAAGAATAATATTTTGATACATGATAAATTATTTCTTAGAAAATTTCATGGCAGAATCTGAATATCTGGAAAATAGATAATTACCTGGCCACCATAAAAAAAGTTTATTATCCCATTCAATATTTTAGTATATTTTAAAATACTTTTTATGAGATGACTATCACATTGTATTTTCCTATGAAATAATATGACGCTCTCTGGCAGTTTTAAACTAGAATCATTCATAAGCAAGGAGTTTTATTCCGCTCTGCAAGTTCTGATCTTGAAGGTATTTCGTAAAATTTAGGAAGACGCATATTAAGCCAAATATTATTCCCGATTTTTTGCTCGTTAATGACTTTGAGTTTGAAATTTTTCTATGCGGGTAAAAATTCTCTAAGGTGTTAATTAACGTTGAGAAAGCTTATTTTATACCCTAAGCGATTAAAAGTGTCCGTATCCCGTGTCTAGTTCTTTCGTTGAAATAAAAAGAAATTTTTACTAAGTCCACTATCTAAAGTCTCTATATTGCTGCGGGGCCTACCCACTAAATTAAAACATGTGCTGCTCTTTCTACCCAATCCAATTTCTCGAAGTTTAATCTTACACTTCCGAAGTCTAAAAATTAGGTTTCTTTGCTCGTCTGTTAATTCACATCCTTTAATTTCTTCGCAGACAAAAAAATAAGTAATAGAAAATGATAAATATAAATTCTGAATCTGAGTTTTGATTTTTAATCAAAGTTGTAGGGGATATTATGATATTTAATCCAGTACTTTGATCCTAAATTAGCAGTTATAGTGATAATAATACACTTATTTCATGGGGTTAGGAAATTTGAAATATTTACAACAATGTTTGAAATATTCTCTACATATACTGAACAGAATATATGGAATAGAGAATATGAAATCGAGAACAAATACAACAAATGTTATAAATCGAAGATTTGGGGGCAGGCGTATTGTGTTACTAATATTTATTGAACTACAATATTTTTTATACCAAGATAGACTTTGGGGAAAAAAAGATTCTTAGTTTGGCATGTAAAACCTTTCCAAATATTTCCTCTAATACAACATGCTTAACCTTAGTGAACACTGTTTATCATATTAGTAAAACTTTTAAAGGCCTTTTTATGTAACATATGTGTTGTGATGCTTATTCAGTTTATAATACAACATTAATGTTTTGTTGAGCAGTTACCAACATTTTAATGCCCCATCATAAAGGGGAGTGATAAGTGTATACAGAATTTAGTAAATCATTTTGCATTTATTAATATATATTTATCATGTGGGAAGTTAAGTTTATGCAATATTGTTACATTCTATGCTAATGCTTCTTGAAAAAAGGAAAAATTCTAGGTATAAAATTGCAGTTCATATCCTTTCTTGTTCATTAGTTAGTATCAAAATGTTCATATACTTGAATTGGAGAAGTATGATAATTGTGTAGTTTCTTACCCTTTCTTGAGTCTCTTACGCACTTGCTTTAGAATAATGGTACTGTGTAAAGCGCATCAAACATATTCCATAAGCATTGCAGAGTTTTCTAAATACATCACTTGCCTTATCAAATTTTCCTTAACCACCTTAAAATAATTAACTTGCTTTTATCTACTTAGTGGTTGAAATGACGTTTCTTGGTTAGGTTTACGCAATAAAATCAAAGATAAAATTGTTCAAGAGAAAGCGGTAACCCTTTTATTCACAATAGAGTAATACAAGATATTTTTAGAGAGTTTTGTTATAATCTTCATATACACTACAAAGTTAATACCAAGATGAAAGAACAGTTAAAGGTGTAATTCAATTTAAGTTATTTTATTTATTTATTTTTGTAAATATACATGCAAAATATGATGGTGTTATTTCATATTTTAAAGGATCCAAGTTTTTCATACTTAATTCAAAATCTAAAAAGAATGATTGTATTATCTTTCATGAATTTTTAATTAAATATAAAATATTTGTCACTATCGTAGAGGCACGGAAGTATTTAAGATAAAGTTTAGAAAGAAAGTGATAAGCTTTTTCCAAGTTATTTCATGTCATAAAGAGAAGAAAGAATTTTCGCCCACGCATATTCAGAATTATAAGGCTAAAACATATCTCTGTCAGTTTAGCGCCACCCCATAAAAACCAAACTTAGATTATCGTAGATAGGAAATATGCCCTGGAAAATAGGCTATTTACAGCGGTTTACCTTAAATAGACACTGACGCTGGTACACGGTTAAATATTACCGGCTTTTATGAATATACTCAGTAATTCAATCAAAAGACTTAGGTTAAAGGAAAGTGAATAAAAGTGTTACCGCTTTCTTAGAATAATTTTATCTTTGGATTTTATTGCGTTAACCTAAACAAGAAACCTCATTTCGACCACTAAGTAGATAGAATCAAGTAAATTATTTTAAGGTGTTTAAGGAAAATTCGATAAGGCAAGTGTTCTATTTAGAAAACTCTGTAATGCTCATGGAAAATGTTTGATGCGCTTTACGCATTATCATTATTCCAAACGAAGTGCGCAAGAGACTCTAGAAAGGGTAAGCAACTACACAATCAACATACTTCCCCAATTCAAGTATATGAACCTATCCCCGTAATTAATAAACATAAGAAAGAATATATACCGTAATTTTATGTAGTAAAATTTTCATTTTGTTTTCCAAATGGTGTTTTTAAAGAATTTAACAATGTTGTGTAACCTTAACTTCGCGGTGAATAGATAATAATAAATGAAAAATTATTTGCTGAATTCTATGAACATTTATTAGGTTTTGAAGTGCATTATACTCTTTTAAAATAGTAGACAAATTTTATTTCGAAATCTGTACATAAACCGTAAAAATTTGCTTATTCATTTAATTTGAAAATACGTCTTGCCTCATTTTTCAAAAAGTCTCCTAATCTACTATAAAATTTTTATGAAAAAAATTTTATTCTTAGCAAATCTACGTACAACTGTCAAATACGAAGAAGAATAAAAAAAGCACGAATTTCGTGACGCTGAAAATATTTTAGCGGATTTCGGCTACTGGTGTAATTTTATTTCGCAACAAATCTGCATCCATTTATAAATCATATTTTCTTATATATGTCATATTGCAAAACATTTTAGTTATTTATGCAGCTGAAAACTTCTCCAACGCCTTTAAAAAGGTACATAAGTGGGGCAAATGCCAGAGGGTTACGTCTTTCCAGATTACATCATTCAAACAATGAATTATCTTCATGTTCAGTTTATTCTGTTAGTGTTAGTGTTAGTCGTAGTTAGTTGCAGTTAGAGTTATTACCGTTCTTATTTCTGTTATTGATGTTGTGTTGTTGTTGTTGTGGTTGATGTCTCTAATGCCCCCAGGTTGGAGGTACCATTCACCAGGTCCTAATAGGTTATGAAGGTGCGGCTCCTGTTTTGAATTAGCACCACAAGGGTCGGAGTCCGACTTGGCAAAAGGACCGGTCCCGTAATTTTGAACCGAGACAAGTGACGAGACCGGAACACTTGACCCCCGCACCTCCAGAGGTAAATTTGAGAACGTGGAGGATATTGCAGCCACGACCTATTTTACGTGTCCCGGCCACTATTAGTGAACACGGCGGTGGATTTGCAGCGACGATCATCGAACCAAGGACGTTCAGATCACTGGCCCGCTGCTCTTTCCAACTGGCCCACCACGCCGTATTGATGTTTTTGCTGCTGTTATTTATACCCTCCTGATCGGATAAATCTAAATCAGGTCCAAAAGGCTTCAAAGGCTTCGCATTGCAGCCTTTTGGACCTGATGCCTTTTGGATGCAGCTCGGGTTAAGAACGTGACTTTTCGGCACCACAATAGTCAGAGGTTGACTGTTAGACAGAAACCACCACAATTTTGACTGAGCAACTCCAGGGGCTGAACCTTGTGTGTTCGTACACTTCTCACCTCCCTGCCTATAAATCTCATAGAGGGACTTTCCGTCCTACAGATTTAACATGTCTACACCCGGCTTAAACACAAGAGCATTCAGTGGCACTTGCCGGGATTCAAACCGAGCAGAGGCAGTTTTAGGGCTTCAGGTTGTTCTTCATAACTCGCTTGGATCCCGTAGTGACATTTGATAAAATCATGTCTGCTGCATAGTTACCTGGAAAGTATGGATAATTGTGCAGGGCCAACATCGAAGCAATGCTTTAGGGTAGACCCCTACTTAAGCTTAAAGTTGGAACAACCATGCGACTAGCCAATTTAGAACCTGATTCTGAATCCGCTTAAACATTTTGTGACTGGAGCATGGCGTTCGTACATATCAATAGTGTTTACGGAATTTTCAAAATTGAACAAATAAGGGAGGAGGAATGTTTCACCCAATATTAACAAAATGTAGTTGAAAGTAACATCCAATCAGTAAAGCATCATTATAGCAAGATGTTTATACTCTAACTATTATACTTTAGCGTTACAGTCTCTGTATATTAATGGAAGGGTGTAAATTCTTACAAATTAAACCATACATAATGTTCAAAAAGAGAGAACTCGAGGTTGGAAAAGGCAAAAGAAAATTTCCGTAAGCTGTCGTCGCATGAGCCTATTTTAATTTTAAAATTTTAAATTTATCATGGCGTCACAAAATATTTCGTTCTTGAACTGTTTTGAAATTCTGTAAGAAATTTAATACTTTTGTACAAATTTCATTCAAAATACTGAAAGATAGCCAAGCGAGTTTCTTACATTACCTGATGATTGTTGACGCCACCATTGTAAAATCTTTGTCACAGCTGCTGTTTCAAAGATTGATAGTATTCAAATGTAAATAGAGGAACACTCGTCTGAATAAAAATTTCAGTTGTTTGTTCTTTACAAAATAGATTAGGTTTCTGTTTAATTTTTTTTTGTGATTTCATCATTCCATAATTAGTTGTATAGAAATAGTTTTATAAACTACTTTTTTTCAATATTTAACAAAATCGTTGATATTTTTTATTGTTTGATTCTAATTTGATATTACCCTTTTCCTTACGGAGTGGGATAGCATATATCCCAAAAATACGGGCCCAAGAATGAATATATATATATATATATATATATATATATATATATATATATATATATATATATATATATATATATATATATATATATATATATTAACAAAATGTAGTTGACAGTAACGTCTAATCAGTAAAACATCGTTAAAGCAAGATGTTAATACTCCAACTATTATACTTTAGCGTTAAAGTCTCTGTATATTAATGGCATATATATATATATATATCCCTTAATGACCGTTCTTACAAAGGGGGTATGAAATTTTCCGTTCTAAAGAGGGAATAGGAAAAATGGGCCCCGTAAACTAAAGGTTAATAAAAAATACACCGGTATTAATGGGATGTCCTATATGAGTTTTCATATTTTTTACATGGTTCTTATTCTCTGACTCTAAATAAGTTTTCTTGAAATTACTCAGCTTGAAATTGTTATTTTGCATACATATATTTTCTATTTTGTTGTTTCTTTATTCAATGCAATCCATGCCAAGAATATTTGTCTGGAATTCCAAAATCGAAAGGTTTTCAGTTTATAGAATACTCATATAGAATTTCAAGAAAATAAGACGGAAATTTGCTGCAGCAACATTTTGTTTAAAAAATATTATTTGACTGCAATATGAAAGGAATTTGACGTTATATTTGAGAGATAAACTTACATATATTAAAGACGTTTTGATCCGAATGGTGCGATATTAAAGTCAAGAAATTATTCTTTACCGCAGTTTAAAATCAATAAGCTATCATAAAACTTCAGTAATAATTTTGAAATATATATGTTCCACTAAAAATCAGAAAATAGATAATACAGTGGAACCCCGGTTTTACGTTTTTCATGGGACCAACGGTAAAAAATGTACGAAACGGGAAAACGTAAATTCGGGGTTAATAAATAATCTAAGCATAGTATAGGCAATTTTCAAGGACCAGCAGAAAATGACGTATGAAGCGGGATAACGTACGAAACGGAAAACGTAAAAGCGGGGTTATACTGTATTTTCTAATAATGACTGTGGTTCCAGATGATTTTGCTCCAGATGTGTTTCTTCGCAACCCCCACTGTAAGATATATATCATAACGTGGACCTGGGCTCAAAATCAAACCAGGACATGGATATTCCCGTACCTTTTTTTAAATGAAAACGTTGTTCGTTTTTCTACTCATCTACTTCATTTATACTTAAAATGATGTAACCAACAAATTCAACAGGCATTGAAAAAAGTCTACTTTACATCTTTTTTATAAAAAGGCAACTCAAATTTTATTTTATTCCTTATTTATTTGTAATAACAATTTCAATAGTTCTTAACTGATTCAATCTTCATAAATCAAAATTTTATCTTATAAATCTACTATGCAAAATAGACTATGCAGTAGGACTACCAATAAATGTTTAAAAAAAATTAAAAATATTATTTTTTATTTTCTTAGTCTAGCAGAACGTAGAGAGCGAGACTCAGTATTTTAAGACAAGACGAAATTTTAAATTTGCGACTCCTAAAATCGCATTTATGAAAAAATTATGTTACCGTAAAATCTTGAGTATAATACCCACTTTTTTTTCAAATTTTAGTCCACAAAAATTATGGTGTGTATTATACTCATGTACGAAAAAAAACGTAGTTTTAAACATTGAATAAATGAACGTGCAGCAGCTGTAAGACATTGTCACATCACGGGTGTGCTTGCATCTGCACTCCGTGACTCATTCATCTATTTACTAAGCAGGTGTATCTTTTAAACAAACGGAATTTGCAGTTTGCATCGCATTTAATAACAGGTCCCTTGAAATAGTGATAGTTACCGGTTGTTGCAAGTGCAAAAATTTATTATTTTATTTAATTAATTTCCCTCAAAATTTCTTCAAGGAGGACATATACGTCAGCAGAAAAATTATCAATTGTTAAACGTGAGACGGCAGTGAGAACGACATATTATGGGAGGATGGGCAGGTGTCATCAAATGAGGTTGATGATGGTGATATATTTTACGACGGCACCAATAATTATGACATGAACGCAACAACAACAGATGAGCTGTATTCGAGTGAAGGTGATTAGGACTGATAATTTGACAGTATTGTTTGTTTTGAATAAAAATTTAAGTTTTTTTCTACTGAATTTAACGTTTTCGTTTCTTTTATTTATGTTAATAAATTTATTTCTTTTATTAAAGATCTGTGCAATTTTTAAATAAAATATTAAAAAGTTATGGATGCGTATTACAGTTGAATTTTAATTTTTTCCGAAAATTCCACACAAAATTAAGCATGCGTATTATACACGTGTGCATATTATAGTCAAGATTTTACGGTAAGTCTGTACAAAATATCCTCGAAGCTTAAAAAAAATTTATCAAAAGTATCTTCATTTAATTTAAGAACCATAAATACAACGTATCATTACCGAAAGGAAAAGGGCAAAACTATCCCTTTTGCGCAACATATATCGTAATCTGAAGCCCTCTTGATTATCCCGTGTTACTAAAGATGACCGTAGCACTCTCAATCAATCCTCTTGATTAAAGTCCAATGAAGTATTGCCAATAAAGTCAAACGCTGCTGATCAGTAAGGGAATAAAGGTTTATGCATCATTCAATAACATATCATCAACAGAAGAGAATCTGAGGTTAAATAAAACTAAATTACAATGATTGGAAAACACGTGGTAGGGGCAAAAATTGCAAATTCAGAGGGTATTTTTTTAATTTTAAAAAACGTTTTTTCGCTCCACCCTAATAGACAATATGGTGACTGATCTTTCTCAGTCACCATATATCTACAGATAATCACAATTGGAATTTTTCCCCTCCAGCGCATTTATTGGCCATGTTTTGCTAAGGACCCCCGTAATGTGGGACAAACCTCGGTCTAAAATATGCCGAAAAAGCTAAAGATACAGTTTAAGATATAAGGAACCCTATTAGGTACATAAGTGACTTATTGTTTTACTAAGTATTTTTCAAAGTCATTTTTTTGTGTTTTAATAAGTTCTTCTACTTTTTAAAAATTTCTTTATGTTGTTGTTGTTGTTTCTAATGCCCCCTAACTGGAAGTCCCAGACCTGGTCCATATAAGCTTTGGGCTGAAGTGTGCGGCTCCGGTTTGTACACCACAAGGGTCGGAGTCCATCTTAGCTAGTTACCACCTCAATTTTGACCCTGCACTTCCAGGGGCGACATTTGGGGGGGATCGCACCCTCTTCCACCCTCTCTGACTTCATAGAGGAACTTTCCGGTCTACGGATTTAACGTGCCCAAATCCGGCTTAGACACGGAGGTATTTAATAGCGGAATTCGATCCAAGCACCTTCAGAACCGAAATGCAACGCGCTACCGCAAGGCTACCTCTAGACCTTAATTTACTTATTACGTTTGTAAGTTTAAAATATTAGGTCTAAGATATGTTGATATATAAGATCTGCTGCTTATACTGGAATGTATATATTTAAATCAAAATACCTATCGTGACATATTACCTTAGTAATAACCCTGTAGTTATATACTGTGTATACAGTCAAACCCGCTTAATGGAATATCGGTTAAAAGAATATCCCGTTTAATGTAATAAATTTTCAATGTCCCAAACCGTAGTAATTTGTTTCTGTGTTAAATTTCCCGGTTAATGGAATATATTGTTTTGAAGTTATCCCGCTTAAAGGAATAATATTTAGCCTTGACGATATCGATCTTTTTCTATTTCGCGCACTTCTTTTCAGAATTTTTTTTTTGTAAAGTGCAATAATGAATGTGCAGTAACTGAATGTCTTTCAAACCAATTTTGTCACTTCGTAGAAAGTGTCCAATCGCAGGAATGGGGATTTCTTCGGTTTTGAAGGGCAATTCATTGTTGCTGTTTTTGCTAGTCGCAACCCCCGCCCTCCCCTTATTGCTCAAACGCTGGCCGACGTTTCCCTATTCAGAGAATGAACAATAGGCTTCACCCCCAAATGAGAGCTAGAAAATGAGTGGGTGTGTGTGTGAAGGAAATGTGAAACTTCAACAGGTCCTTATCTTGAAAGGGACGTGGATTACCAACTGTAACGAATCTCTTCGGAGAAGCGCAACATTTAACTTGGGGGATCTCTAGCCTTGAACATTTAACTGTACATTTTCTACGGCGATTAGTTCGACAGTTCGCTTTCGTGAAATCAGTAATCTTTCTTGTGCTTTACAATGTCTTTGAGACGAAAAGATCTTACTTTAAAAGAAAAAAGTAAAAGTCAGAGAGTTTGCAAAAGTAAATAAGTGTACGCAATTAGAACTCTCAAAAAAGTTTGAGATATCCCAAGCTCAAGTTTCGAAATTGTTAAAAAATAAAGAAAAAGTCTTGAACGACTGGAAATGCAATAAAAATCTTAATCAAAAACGAAAACGTACAGGAAAAGAATCTGAAGTTGAAGATGCTCTTCTTCAGTGGTTTGCTGAAAAACGAGCTTGTAATGTTCCTATTAGTGGATTATTATTGAATCAGAAAGCTGAAGATTTGGCACAACAGTTAAATATAACTGATTTTAAAGCTACAAATGGTTGGTTGTGCAGATGGAAAGCAAGAAACCAAATTTCTTTCAAAAAAATTCACGGTGAAGTAAGTGATGCTGATGAAGCCGCTGCCAGTTCTTGGAAAAATGTAGTATTACCTGCTTTATTACAAGACTACAGTTCTTCTTGTATCTATAACTGTGACGAAACGGCACTTTATTACAGAGCAATACCTGATGGGACTTTGTGCTTAAAAGGCGAAAATGTTGTTGGAGGAAAAATCCCGAAAGACAGACTGATAGTTTTATGCTGTAGTAATGCTGACGGCAGTCATAAAATGCCTCTTTTTGTAATCGGGAAATCCAAAAGCCCACGATGTTTTAGAGGTGTAAATCCCCTTCCAGTTAAATACGAAGCAAATTCAAAAGCTTGGATGACTGCTAATTTCTTTCAAAACTGGTTAGTGTCATTTGACAATGAGATGAATAAGATGAAAAGAAAAGTTATCCTTTTTATCGATAATTGTCAAGCCCACAAAGTCGACGTACGACTAGAAAATGTAGCACTTCATTTTTTGCCTCCATATACAACAGCTATTTTACAGCCAATGGACCAAGGAATTATATCACTTTTTAAGAGGAATTATAGAAAAGAAATCGTTAAAAAGATAATAGCTTGCATAGATGATACTAGTGGATTTTCTATCAATAGCTCAACTAGTAAAATTATTAGAAACATTTCAATTCTTACAGCTGTTCATATGATGAACAAATCATGGAATAATATTTCCTCTGACGCAATAAAAAGTTGTTTCTTAAAATGTAAATTTTCAACACACGTAACAAATGATGAATTAAATGATGAATCAATTACAAACGCAAATGATTTACCACCAGAAGGAATGACAGAAGAAAATTTTTCCAATTTTGCAAACTTCGACAATGATTTGGTAGAATGTGGTGAAACTTCAGACCCTCAATTTGATCAAAGCGAAGTCGATGAAGATGAATTTGATGAAGAATATACCATTAAAAAGGTTCCGTCACATGTTGAAGTTAATAAGGCTTGTGATATTATAAGACATTTCTTGAAAACGAAGAAAATGCAGACTTTCATTTATTTTATAAACTAGAAAATAAAATAACAGATTTGCTGCATTCACAGAACAGTAAACATTCTAAAATATCCAACTTCTTTAGCAACAAATAAGTAAGTAATATTGTAATTATTTCCAAAAAATTAAGGGAAATTTGTATATTCTACAATAAAATTAGCTCATTTTTCCTCAATTTTCTAAATTTTAATGTGTTTAAATTGTTTCTTACTTTTAATTAATAATTGTTTGTTAATTATAATAGTTTAAATATGCCTATGGTTTAGGCAATTTTTAATGCTTTCTAGGTTTAACTGTAACTTTAAACATTGTGGGCGTGTCAATGTGATCCCGGATAATGGAATATCCCGCTTATTAGAATAATTTTTCGTGGCAAATTGGCTATTCCATTAAGCGGGCTCGTATGTATACTGTGTTATATACTGTATGAGAGAAACAAAAAATAGTTAGTCAAAAACCTTAGGCCTAAGTAAGCTCCTAGGTAAATCGGGGAAAATGTAGTGGTAACAATGTAGCGATTCTCGTAAAATTTCGTCATTTATTTTTAGTTTTGACTGGTTGTATAGATATGTTTTTCATAGATACAAAGAGGGTAGAGTGATGTAAAGCTACACTACCACTAGGTTGAAACAAGGGAATGTTAGAATATGAGCTTTCTTAAAAGAGCATAGTTGAAATGACTTACTACTAGAACTGGTAATTGAGACCATTATGCAATCATACTGAAGTTAAGGTAACCTATCAATGTTAATAAATGAAAAAGGTTTAATTTTGAATATTTCTGTCATTATATCTTTCCCGTATGTTTTCTCCTGCCAATGACACAAAATGTTGGCCTTACTTATTTGGTTTGTTAAAACTTGTTTTGGTATTAAACTATTGTTTTTTCAGGAATGCTGATTTCATTTATCCCTGAAATTTGGTATAACATTTAACTAGCATTCCTTTATTATTCTTCACAAATGTCGGATGCACGTGTAACGACGTGTTCTTTGCCTGGCTCTCTGACTGCCGTTATTTTAACCTGTTAAACAACTATTAACGATCATTAACCAAGCCTGTTTCCCTTGTCGTCCGTACAGGCACCCTTATCATTATATTTTGGAGGGTCCACGGCATCCTATGGTTAGCGCGTCGGAATATAATACTGGGGATGCTTGGTCCGAATCCAGTAAAGCGACATTTAAGGCTTTTGTGTCTGCGCCGGGTATGGGCAAGTTAAATCCGTACCTGATGTCCTTCTGTGGGGTGCTAGGGGTTGGAGGAGGGTACGGGCTCACCAGATATCTCCCCTGGGGTCCATCGGTGAAAATTGGGGCAACCCCAGGTTTATGTATGTTAGTTTATGTAAAAGGTTTCCCCCTTACAAACCACCCATGAATCTCCCGGTAACATCGAATGTCGAAAAGTCAATGTGCCCGCCGCGAAGGAAAAAAAAATTATATTTTAATTGAAGAACTAAAATCTTTATTAATAAATCTCAGAAGGTTTATTTGTAGAACAATTTTTTCCGAATTCCTGAACTAAAAAAAAGCATAGCAGCAACCACAGAAGCTACCAAAAAAACAATGCTTCCAAAAACTCAAAAAAAAAAAAGAAAAAAAAAAGGGGGAGGGAAGAAGCGCTAAAAAGTATTTGTTTTATTTAGGATATTTTTATGAAGGTATAAAAATGAAAACCGAAAAGATATCATAAAAAAGATCGATATTGTTTGGATGCAGACTTGTTCATTTAGTGACAAAAGAGAAAAAAGAAAGGGGGAGGTAAACTCCTGGGAAGCAGAGGAGAAGAATGAATTCTTTTGTCTGTGAAAACAGGATAACGGAAGCGGGGAAAAAAAGGGAGCGAGGAAAAAACAGATTTATCATCGTTATGGTTTTGATTATGTTCGGCTAGAACAACAGGAAAGATGACATGCTCCAGAGAGCGAAAGAGAAAGTGAACACATAGTGAAATAACTTATTTAGGTGATTATAGTTATGTTGTAAATCCTTTTAACTCGGTTAAATCATTTAGCCCGTATAAAGTTTGGTTATTACAGTTGCCTCTACGTTGAGTGGAGATTTCAAAATAACATATAAAATTGTATGTTCGTTATAAAACAATGAATACATTGTCACTTAGAAATTTAACTACACAAAGTCTTTATTTACTAATCGTCCTTTATTTGATGGAGAGACAGACTCACAGCAGAGCGCCACAGCAGGTACGGAACCGCTCGTCGGTTCGAAAGCATGGGGCATATATACACTCAATAACATCCGGGAATTTCCAGATGAACACAAATTTGAGTACTTTAAGGCGACAATGGACCTTCAAATTGACAAAAATACGTCCCCAAAACGATTCTTTTTTCTTTCAGAAAATGATTCTGCAACTTATCAGCTTTAAATTTTAAAAAAAAGTATGTTGATCCGATCATTATTAACCGAGTTATAAGTATTTTTTTCAAACGTAAACAATGGAAACGTTAGTTAAATTAAAACTTTAAATGCCATTTTCTCAAAACAAGTTTTCATGTCGTTTCGGTAAGTTCAAAATGTTCCATGAGTCATCATTTTTCTTGAATTTTCATAAAATTTCATAAAATGATTATTTATATATGTTAGAATAAAACTTAGTAATTGATTCATTATACTATTTTAAAACAACTTAAAATTTTTACAATAAAAAAATATTTTTATAAAATTTTGCATAAAATGACCTATTTTTATCGATTTCTTTTCTAGTTTTTATATATATGACTGTAAATCAAATATTGCTACTAACTTTTATTATAACTATATAAAGCTAGCTTAAGAGAGAAAATTAGATATCTGAGACCAAAATTAATGCGCATGGAGCTTTTTTAAATAGAGTAATTAACAAACTGATTTTAATTAATATCTTAATTACATTCTGATTTTTTTTTAAATTTAGAATTTCCATCTCTAAACAACACTGTATAAGTATTCAAAATTTCTTAGCAATTGGTTAATAAATTAAAAAAAAGTTTTTCATGGTTCATTGTCGCCTTAAGCGTGAGCAGAAACAAAAAATTGTATAAGATAAATTATAAGGAAAGAAATTAGCATACGGAGAAAATACAAATAAAACTTCAACGCATTTCTCACAGTAGGGATTTGAAATCGTAATTTTTTGGTCAGCGGGAATACGATCGAAACAACTACGCCAGTTCAGCTGCGTGTTTGTGTTCTCCTTGAAAATTTCTTGTTGCAATATAACAGCTCTTTAAAAGGCTATTTTATAAAATTTAATTGTTATGTATGAGTAAAAAGGAAATTTCAGGGGGATTCATGATAAAAGGGATTCATGATTGTTGCTGGTTTTTCTTATAACGGCAAGTTAAAAATAAAGAGAGTGGGAAAAAATGTCAAGATTAACTCCAAATACTATCAGGAACATATTTTATCGCCAATTTTTCTGAATGAAATACCATCGCTTTACCCACAGTGCCATCAATCTGTGAGACTACATCAGGACAAAGCTAGCAGTCACACATCAAAATCCACTGTAAATTTCCTAAAAGAAATGGAACAAAAAAACTGGTATCAAGGCCATACCCTTCACTGATATCCCTACTAAATCTCCCGATGTATCACCTATGGATTTTTGTGCTTTCGAAATTTTAAAATCTGTATTATCCAAACGTCGTCCCAAAACCCTTACAGGACTCTGGAAAGCTGTTCAGGAGGAATGGGATAGAATACCTCTTCTGACACTTCAAAAGGCATTATTATCCTGGAAATTGCGGTGTCGAAAGATAGTTCAGAATAAGGGATGCCAAATAGAACATTTAAAACACAAGAATTTTATGTAATTTAGTTTTGTGAATACAATATACATTGTCTAAAAAATATGTGAACAGCCTCTGTAACTCGTTACAAACGCACTCATCGATTGTTAAAAATGATAAAGCATTATTAGGCAAACAATGAACACTCTCAATAAGATGTGTTTGAAGTCTATAGGCACATACTTTAAACCTCACTTGTGGCAAGCGGTCATGATAGAGGCTTTCAATATTACTAGTGGATGTTCAGGACGTATGCGAAAAATTTGATTGCTGAAAATAATCAGAATCATCAGAAAAATACGGTAAAATATTCACATTTGTGACCAAAACGTTGATGTTAATAGAAAATGAAAAATCTTATAGTTTCACCGAAAGAGAAGGTTTGGAAGATGTGGCTGTGTAATAAGAATTTCTTCATATAGCGGAGAGGGTTATGTAACCAGAAGGCAGGCTTCATAGACCAGAGGGCGTTTTCGCTCGTGGCAGACGTTCTTTATATTATATTGCCCTTTTTTGTTAATTTGCCCAGTTTTGTCATTGAATCCCTTTCCTGTTAAATTTCTCTCTAAATCTAGAGAGATTACGTGTTTTACGTGAGTGTTTAATTGAGTGTACGTGTTTTACGTGAGTGTTTAATTGAGTGTTTTACGTGGTCAAGTGAGAAGATAGATGGCCCAAGGAAGCAAAAGACAGAAAAATTTAGAAGTAATCCTCAATGATCTAGAAGCCCAGATAGCAGAATAAAATCTTTCGTTTTTTGTTTCAAAGGTACTTCAGCAAGTTTCAAAATTTGAAAGGTTCTTTCATAAATGTAAATGCTTATGAATGTAGGTTATAAATGAAGATAGTCCATGGAATTCCATTCCCAAAGACACTCAGAGTACCGTCGTCCATGTGAGTCGGTTAGTTCAACTCTATGTACTGCCTGATCGCAACTACGGTGCCTCAACGACACCGGATCGCTCGTGTGCACCGAGCCTTAGGGCTTACTGTTAGGATCCCCAAGAGTCGACACCGAACCTGGTGTCACCGCAATTTCGGCCGAGCACCGCCAGGGGCGACATCTGGGGGGCCCGTACCCTCCCGCTCTACAAACCTCACGGAAGTACTTTCCGTCTTACAGATTTAACACGCCCGTACCCGGCCAAGACACGAGAGAATTGAATGGTGCTAGTCGGGATTAGAAACAAATCGAGATAGTGTTTTAGCATTCCGTTGGTTTTCGTAATTTGACTTGCATCCCTTAGTCCAAACACAGTACTGAATCCCACTGTGCCAGCCAATGAGCTGTCCCAGGCCCGACTGAGGGGATTAAAATTATGTTGTTGTTGTGACTGATGCCCCTTGACCGACAGTATATTGTCAATTCAAGTCCATAACGGCTATTGGGCAAAATGGTGCGGCTCCGGTTTTTGAACCACAAGGGTCGGAGTTCGACTTGGCTAAAGGATTTAATTTAGAACCGAGTCAAGTGACGAGACCGGAACACTTCACAGAGAAAAAAAAGTCGGTCAGTAGCCGGAATAAGTGGTTTTTGCAACCCACTTTGCGTGGGTTATTGTGGGTGGTGAGTTATAAAACCACTAATCGTGTTTTTGAACGCGGATGTGAGTTAAAATACTACTGAGTTATCGCAACTGTGTTATCGAAACAAGTGTGTTAAATAACTTATGTTATGTGAGTTTGCTGACCTGAAAAACATGTTTAAAGTATTAGACCTTAAATGTAATGCAACTTGAAAGGCTGAAATGAAGTATTGGGGTTGAAAATTTTTGAATGTACTTAAATTTTTATCCATTATTTTTTATAAGGAATTTAATTTTTGGAATACGATGTCTACTTTTTAGACGAGATTAACAAAAATTCTTTTCTGTTATTCCAAATCAATTTTTGTGTATATTGAATTTTGGCCTAATGACTATTGTTCTCAACATAGAAATTATATCCCTTATGTAGAAATATTTTCATTTAAAAGAGTATCTTTTAAATCAAAGTTGTTGAAAAATTTTGTAGATTTTTTTATGACATAATAAATGTACAAAGCAACTATCAGTTTCAGATAAATTTTGTAACAAAATTAGCATTCTTTTACGAAAAGAAACTGAAGTTCTTATGGGTATGTTGTTAATATTTTACGTCTTGATCTGTAAGGCAGACACTTAGAGGTCGATAATAAAAGGTTGGGATTCGCAGGTTTGCGTTTTCATAATTTGATCCTAAATATTCGAATGGTTACCTTAATAGTTTATTTACGAATCGCATGTGTCATAAGGAATACTTGTGGCAATATTAAAAAAAGAAGTCATTGCTATGGGACATCGCTTATTAAAAATCACGTAAAACTTTTTGCCCTACGAAATTTTAAGGTTTTATACATTATAATATTCATAAGTCTCCTGTAAATTTTATTTCACTGGTATATAGAAGCAACACCACTAAATCTCAGCATAATATTCAGTTAAAAGTTGTTGTTTTTTTAAAAAAATTTATTTATTTATTTATTTATTTTTTATTTATTTATTTTATTTTTTTTTTTTTTGGGGGGGGGGGGTTGTTCCTCTCTGTTACTCCTATGAAGGAAACTGATTTAAAAAAATAATGGATGCTTCATTAACATTTTAAACTTCTGATATTCTCACTAACTTTTAGACAGCCGTTCATCACTTATAAGTTTGCAGGATTTTATAACAGATATTTAGTTGTGTTTTTATGAGACTTTGAAAAAATATCCTTAAATTTTAATACCAATTATATTCCAAATATGAGAGTATAATGCAGTTTTTTTTCTTTTCACAAGAAAGAATATGGGGAACTGAGATAATAAATACATATAATAATGAATTACGGGGAAAAACAGGCAACCTTTCGAGTAATATAGCGTAAATTCATTTACTTAAAAGAACTCATTAGACATGGGTTTTATAACCCGAAATAAAGTGAGATATTGAACTCTAAAGAAGAGTTCGGCTGCTCATGTTGGTGTGATATTTCACCCACTTTAAAGTGAGTCATACAAGACATTTTAATGAGTTGGTGGCGTGTAAATCAACCCGCTTGGGATCTGGGTTCTAGAATCTACTTTCCCACATGAGTTGTACGACTCACCAAAAGCGAGTTCCCCTATGCAGTGGATTTGAACTCTGAGAAGTAGTTTCGCCGAACGACATTTTTTTCTCTGTATTGACCTCCAGAGGTAAATTTGAGAACTTCAAGGACATTGCCGCCACGACAGATTTTTCGTGTACCAGCCGCCATTAGTGTACGCGGCAGTGGATTTGTCAGACTTGCATCGAGCCAGAGACGTTCAGATAACTGGCTCGCTGTCTTAGCCAACCGGGCCACTACGCCTAAAATTCTAATTTTGTATTTGTGTTTGCAACTAATTTTTTGCTGAGGTGGACATTAAAGACATAAAAAAATTAAGACTTCGTGCTATGACTCCTCAACCAGAGAAAGACATTAGCATTTTAAAGGTTACAGTCAATAACTCATGCTTTGGTTCAGTTCTACAAAACCCCAATTCTAAATGCTTTGTTTGCATTTGATACGACATTGATTTTGCTCTCACATCGATTACATGGTTTTCGGAGTAAGGTCGGCAACTTTATGTAAACTTTATTTTAACTATACCAAGTGTATGCACTTTAAGTTTTATAAACTTAAAAACAATGCCTTATTCAGTAATCTGTCAACGTAATATAATTTCTATTGTTGTTGTTTATATTCCGTAACTTTAAATTGAATTTTTTTCATTCATGTAAACAATAATTAAAAGCTTTGATTGACTGTTATAAAAAATACTATTTCTGACCATGGATTTTTAACTTTGGATTAAAAAAATATCAAGGTGGATACCGGTTACTAAAGAAGAGTACAGACAGTAAATATTTTCTATGTTTAATTATAGAACCTTAATATCACTATATCCCATTCCCAACATGAAATTCTATTACAAAATGACTACAGATATCTTAAACGGGCATGGACATCTCCGCGGTTTGATATTCCAAAATGCCAAACATTCCAGACGGATTTTATTTTTAACCGCATGTAATTCAGTTTATTAAACATATGCAAAAAAACTAAATGAACATTTTACCGATCTGAAATTTTACAGAATACTTCTCCATCTGCATAAATAAAAATTAAAAAGTTTCATTCCCTCACTAATTCATCTAACAACTGATATCGAAACTGGCGAAATCGGATCAAGACCCGAAATCTCCGTCAGTGCTGCGTAGTTTTCGTCGATCTACCAATCCGGAGACGAAATTCCTTTCTCTTTTATCCGTTGTTATTCAGTTTGGCAATGCAATAACATCCCACAATGCAGAAAGGAAATTTAAAGATGAAATCTGCCCCGGTGAATGAATAAAACATTTGTCTTTCCGGAGGAAGATCAGATAACATAGAAACAAAGAAGCAATTCGTTTTGAAAGGGGAATTGAGAATTCCTCGTGACTTAAAAGTTCAAAATTCCAATCAATTTGAAAGTACTTGTCATTTAGTAGAGAGGTCTTAAACATGATAGCATTTCTGTTATAAAACGAAAGAGAAATATGCTTCATTTGAAATGCAAATAACTGTTGCATTTTGTAAATATTCATATCCCAAATGTAATTAAAGAGATTTACGTGTTTTTACTTTTTCACATGCAAAACAAGCAGATCCTTGTGTACAAACGAGTGGAAGTATGCACGAAAGCTTTTAAATTATTGATGCAGCAGAACTCGTCGATAAATACATCTAACTAATAAAAATGTTTCTTGCTTCAAATAATTTCTTTCAATAAATTTCTTGCAATTAATTTGCATATGGATGTATTTTTATTAAAATATTTTGAACCTGTAATATATTCTTTGCATTTTTCCTAATGTTTAATTCTTTCCAGAGATAATATTAAATGTACTCATGAAAATTAATTGAGGTTGAGCATAAACAGAAAACGTCATTCTTCGAGGAACAGTTCACATAGTTCCCTATTTATTAACCGATCTGAAAGGTAAAACTAAAAGTATTTATTAATGCTTTAAAACCATTTGTTGAGGCCATGTGATTGGTTACGCTTTTTAGCACTGTGATTATATGTTACTATTTATTTGTTTTATGATATATTGTAATATATATAATATAGCGTATGAGGTTTATATGTTGTGATCTCATGTTATATGTTTAATTTTTATACTAGGACAAAAAAAAACCATATCCATTCAACAAGTGTTCTTAAACTTTGAGCAAATATCATTCTTAGAAGTCGATATACTTATGAAATAAGAAAAATTCTGCCTGTTCATAGATACCCGCAAAGAAACTAGATATAAGATTTAGATTTTACATCGGGTTCATCATGTGGCCAATGAATAAATTCAGGATACATTTGCCTTCGATGTGCTTCCAGGGAAAGGCAGACATATGAAGAACATCGCCTGTCGTGGTAAAGTTACGCTATTAATCTGAAGTCTGCCATCATCTAAAGTTTTTTTAACTTGTGATTTTCTTAAGATCTTCAGTACAAAAAACTTATTCCATAGCATCTCAAACGAATAAACTATATTTGATCTTCTACCAAAAACTGATTAAATTTATTTCATAAAAAGTAAATGGAAACTCGAAACCATGAAAGTAGTTTTCTCTAAAAGTTCTCCAAAAGTCTGAAATTTCATTTCATATAAACATATATAGAGATGACAAAAGGAATCTCAAATATATTTTACTATCTCAATAAGGAAACATTTTGTATTATTTAGTACTAAGATGGCGTTTATGAGTACAAGTATTTCGTGAAGACAACTTGTACATATCTGTACAAACTGAAAACTTTAAAAAGTCCTTATTCATTTCAATATTTTTTATACTAAAGCTATTGAAATCACAAGCTTCAGCTTCATTATTAAATAACTAACAACGCTACATCCTTAAATAAAAGACAGATAATCAAATTGGGGGTAATTCTAACTGAAATTTCTTAAATGTAAGATAAAAAAAGACGATCTTTTAGGAAATTTGTTAGAAGTTTTAATGGATTCATAATACAAAAAAGCAAAGAGTGAGCATCCTTAAAATTCACTTTTTAAGAGACCTTAAAATACTGAATATAAACATGCAGGAGTATCATCAAATTATAAAACTTTTTTCACAGTTGATGAAATTATGTTTTGTTTTAAAGAAGTTTTCCCTTCAAAAATAATCACCAGGAAAGATAAAAACATTTTGTGAAGAAGAAAAATTGGAAACTATTAAACCATAGTATAACAAACCAAATTATTTCGACTTCAAGTTAACAAGTTTTATCCGGGTTTGATGTTTTTCATTATATTCGCGATAACAAGATGTGGGACTGGGAATGAAAAATAAATCTGATTTATTTCGGTGGGTGCGGATGGATATAATGTTATAAGATATTGATTATACCGTTATAGGACTTTTTTGAATGGGAGACGCAGTTTAAAGTAAGATATTATGCATTTATGAAGCAAAGAATTATCAGCACACTTTGCATCGTTTTATGCATGAAAATTACTTAGGGTAATCTTTCTAACACTACGTAGAAACGATTTGAGTTTATACTTCCATCGAAACCTGAGATAAAAATATAAATTTATTGGAAGAACTGAATGCTTATAATCATACAGTTTTTCCGAAAAATAATGAATAGAGAGATGAAATATACGTTAAATTGAAGGGAAAATCTCCAAGTTTCTTATCTGTTCAGCAGACTTCGATGTGTGCTCCCTTAGTTGCTTTGCAGACGTCAAAACGATATTCAGCCTCTTAACATACACGGCAGAGAACATCTGGCGTGATAGACGAAACAGCTTCAGTGATAATTTCTTTTAAATGGTCCACATGAATGGAATACACTTGTGTTTTTGCATAACCCAAAAAATAGAAATCCATGGGGATAAGGTTTGGAGACTGTGGGGGCCAGGCAATCCATTCTTCTCGGCTAACCCATCACTGAGAAAATGTTTCGTTAAGAAATGCCCACACGATTGTAGTAAAAAGTGGAGAGGCTCCGTCTAACTGGAAAATGGAATTCTCCGGAATTTTCCTGCGCTAGTCCTGGAGTCTGTTGGAATCGGCACGTAAGTTTTTGTACACATAAACTTGGTTTCTCTTTGATTTAACGGATGACTCATGTCTGCAACATGATTTGTTGCATAGCTATAGCCATTTGAATCCCCATCATTTTTTTTTTGGGGGGGGGGGGGAACACTGTACTTTAAAATGTTTATGAATGTTCGTAAATTTTTGACACGGAGAGTAACAATATGACACAGTCTGCAGTTGTCTGGCATGGGGAATTCTTGAATAAGCAAGACTTAAGTTAAAAATATAAAGCTTATTGAGAACCTCAATTAACGTTAAAGATATTAAAAGTAGTAAACTTAGAACATTTGTATAACAAAAATAATCTCACACAGAGACTTCTAAAACACGAATCTCACTAGCGCGTTGAGTCCAACTGCGTGTGCTGCTAGGGACACCTTTGCTCTAACTCGAGCTGTATTTATACAAGCAAGAAAGATAACATTAACATATATTTGCATAAAATACACTGGAAATGAAAAATAATAAACCATGTGGAAAATAAATGAAAAACCCCTTTCCTCAGATGTATGACGTCAGAGTTCCCGTAACGCCATTAGATGTTAGGTAACAAGTGCGACATCAGTCTAAATCGATAGCATGAATGTCGGAAAGTAATACAGGTAAACTAAACCTTATAAACTGAAGTTTAGATAGTCCTTTTAGGGTTCATTTGCCTGACAATTTTCCTAATTATTTCCTTGTATATAGAGCTAGAATATTCCTAATTTTACACAAAAAATCTTGTGTACCTAAATTATAACTCACATGAAATTCATTTTTGCAAGAATTGTTCTAATATGCACATCAATCTCTTTTTATACTTAACAAAATAATATAGCATTCACTTTTACAACGTAAACTACAAAGCATAATCTATATATATAAAACAATTCCGTGACTGACTGACTGACTGACACAGATAACGCACAGACCGAACCGCTGGACCTAAAGGGCTGAAATTTTGCATAGCAATTCTTCATATAGTGTAAGGGTGCAAGGAAAGATTTAAAAAAAATTCTTCGTAGATTTTTAAATTAAATTCTTAAGCTGTTTTTGTAACTTTTTTTCAGTTTTCATTTAAAATAATAATCTGAGGGTTATAAAGTTTATATCACAAGAAAGATCATAAAATTTCCTTTAAAATGAAGTCCTTTTCGAATCTGTACCTCTATTTTCTGATTTTTGGTGAATTTTTAAATATTAATTTTTAGAATTTAATTTATTAAATGCCGATCACGTGTTTCTTTTCTTTTTGAGATACTTTAAATTCATTTTGCGTGAAATGCATAACTACGAAATAAATTGACAAAAAATAATATTAAAATATGGTAAAAGATAAAATTTAACCACTAGACTAATTGAGATGGAAGTTTTAAAAGAATTTAATTGAAATTATTATATTTTAAGGATATTAGACATACGAAATAATCGCACACATTGACAGTTGTATTTAATTTGAATATTTTCTTCTACATTATTTTGTCTATAAAAATATCAGTTAAGATTTTCTTACATATATATGGCATTAATTGGCATACATTTAGCGTTGTATTTAATTTTGAATGTACTCCGTAGCGAAGCACGGGTATTCAGCTAGTTAGATATAAATGTGTAGTGCTAAATTTAACAGAATATTGATCCAAATAAATAATTTAATCTTGTATTTTCCGGTTAATTCTATAGAACCCTCTTATAATAATTTGTCACAGGCAAAACCATTACGATAAAGATTATAAAACGAAATAACTTTTAAAAAATCATTTAATTGAATTTTAGGTTAAAAAAATTCTGAATATTAATCTATAAAAAGCATTAAGAATTACTTTTTTCTCGCATAATTGCAACACACTTGAACTTTGTTCTCTCGAAAAGGAAGTGTATGATTAATATCATGATTTAATTCGTAAATTACCCATTTTCAATACTTACTAAATACGAAATACATCAATTTTCAGAAAATAAATAATCTCATTTTTCGATAACTCGATTAGAATAAAGCTTAGAAATTATGAAAGACTCTCGTTCGCATTAAAACAAAAATTCATTCGTAATTTGATTTTTTTTCCTTAGTAAAATAATCAGATTTCGGAAGTTTTTTCGACCATACTGCAATTGTATTATTTTTATTGCAGTTTATTTGATAAAAAGTTATTGATGGCAACAATTTATCACTAAGAATGATAAATTATCCAATGAATATAAGTACGGTATTTTATAAAACCCATTATTTAATGAATGCAAATTCGTTTAATAGATATGAATTACCATGGAAGATATTATATAAAATAAATCTATAAACGCTTCATTTAAATGGGGAAAATCTGCTTTCTGTATGAAATAAAAAACAGTATATATGACACAGAATACGTTCTATTATTAAACAATAGATTACCAGTTAAAAAATTACTAGATTTTTATCAGTTGTGTCCTATGTTGGAAAAATTTGAACAGTAATTTCGTAAAAAGTATAAATAACTCGGTTAATGTAAATCGAACAATACTGTGGGAATACACAGGTGTTTAATACATAACTATTTATAACTCAATAATTAAAATACGTTTAGAATTAAACTACTAAAATTGATAAAATCCTTTGAAATAACATTATCCTCCTTTATATTAGCAGGATCAAAATATTAGTTTCTAAAGTTTTATCTAGATTAAATTCACTGCATCTTTAATGTAATTTAAAATATCAGACTTTTACTGATTAATTCGTTTCTAGGCACTAAATAAGCCATATTATTGGTAAATAAATATTTCAGTCTTAACCACTAAACGTCTAAAACTGAGACACCAAATGATATTTGTAGCTTTTTTGGACAAATGAAATTTTTACTCTTGCCTTGCTGATAAACTAAATTTAAGATATATTAATAATAAAAAGGAAGAAAAATAAATGGTAACACTTTTGGTATGATCCGTTACTGAAATATACGCGTTTCAAATGATTTCTTTATGAACGCAATTTTACATCCCCTAGGTAGTCTAGAGGTAGCGCTTTTAAAAAAATCCTCAAAGTAGACAATTAGGAAAAGTATAAAATATGCTAATATACAAACACGCATGTTATACGGGGTGCAGCAGAATGGACTCCCCCGTCTCTGGTAAGGGAGTGGTGGGGAAAGGGCGGCTCGGGAGGTGGCAACAGTTTTCGTTGGATTTTCTTGTTGTCAGTAGACACCATGAGTTGGTCCCGTGAACATCGAGGTTTCGTTATCGAGACGTTCTTTAAAAGCAACGATTTTGTAACCTAGACTCAGAGGGTAATTAAAAGATGAGCTACGGGCTCCACGCAACTGAGGCCGTTCCTGTTAGAAAAAACTTCCTGGGAAGGGTTTCAAACGTGAGAGCAAATGAGTCTGCATTACGAGAGAAACCAAGTGGTCGTCCTTGGAACATAAGAGCACCTGGAAATGTGAAACGAGTTCGTCAGTCCACTATTCGTGAGGAAATTGCCGCTATTCCTCGGAGATGACCAACAGGGTGATGGGAAAACTTTAGAGAACGGCTACGTCAGTGCATCGCAAATAACGGGCGCCACCTGGATGATGTTATTTTCAAATCCTAGTGGGAAAGAAGTTGATGATAAATATATTTCGAAAATATAAATCTTTTTTCTGTGAATTATTTTGTTTATTTTTATTACCCTTTAAAATGTGTTAGTCCATTCTGCCTCACCCTGTAGAAGAAATGCTTACGCGCTTATATACTTGGAGGGGACCACAACCACTCTCCAACTGCCCACTATATATCCGGTTTTGTTCGAACCTCTTCTTTACAGAGTGGAACACATTGTGTTGATTCGGTAATAACAGTATTAAGCAAAACGGTAAGGGGGGGGGGGGTTGCCTTACATGGATTTGCCTGCTCATAGACATTCACCCAATAAAAATTCAAAGTGGCCTCACTAAAAGAATAATGATACAGGGTTCAACCGCTCAACATACCCAGCAAAATGTTTTTAAAAAGTTATCGAAAATATAAAACCTGAACCAGATAATAACCTAAGTGGTGTAAACGGAGTATGAGAAATAATCATGAGTAACAAAAGTTTTACCTTAAAAACAAACTGATGTAAGAATCATAAAAATATGTGCCCGTTTAGACAAATTAGGGTACGGAAAAGAAAATGTTTGTTTGTTTTCCAATGCGAGGCACTTGCCAAGACATTGGCACTTTACCGCGAGGATCGTTGGTGGCTTTCAGTGGGTGCACCGTGTAGGTGAACCAGCACCACTCCCTGGTGCCACCTCAATTTTAACCGAGTACCTCCGCGGACGATATCTGAGGGGATTGTACCTTCTCCGCCCTCTCTAACAGCATAGATGGATTTTGCGGTCTACAGATGTAATGTGCTCATTATATTTTTGCACTTCTCCTGAAAGGTTCCCAACTCCTTACGTTCACTGGTGGGAAAAACCGAGCATGAATGTAACTTTAAACTTTATCCCATGTGTGTTGTATAAACTTTAAATCCTGTGAACTTGTAGGGGATTCCTGATGGCATATCTAGTAAGGATCTATTCCAGATAAAAATATAAGAACAACAAAATATAATAATACCAAATATCATCAGCTGTCGATTATAGTTCTGAAAAAAAGTATATTTCCTGAATAGATTCAAATATATCTGCATGAAGTCTTACACACGGTCTGCAGTAGGAATTAGTCTGATGACACGTATCAAGTGTGTTGAATGGATGCACATTAAAATCAACTCATTTACAACAAAGACATATCGTCACCTTATACTATGTCTTATAGGTATGAGGGGTACATTCCTGGTGAACTCTTTTCCATTTCTGAGAGAGTATTGTACCCCGTACTATTTGACAAGCAAAGTACAGGTTTATAATAAATAGAAAGTACGTGCTTTGAGATTTTTCTGTCTCCTAAAAGCAGAAACATTTTGAATAAAGCAACTATTTAAAATGCAAGTAATGCTCGCTTTGGATTACACCTATCCAGCCTCTTATATTCGAAAGTGAAAAGGTAAAAACAAAAGCAATCTGGCAGAGTGACAGTTATATCTTTACTAAATAAAACTTTACTTATTAAAAGTTCTTGGTAGCTAGTAAATTATGATGGATAATTGTGCTGAATATGGGAGACTAAGATCTTATATCCATTAATCTACGAAGCCTAGAAACATAATAGCTCTTGTGAGAAATTTTAAAGCTTTAATCAAGAAAATTACTTGTTGCTTAGACAATTATTTTACGAAAATCCATGCAAATGATTAAGAACCAGAAAAAGATATTAGGGGAATCCCGTTAAGGGTTGAACACTGTGTATCTGTAGAAACTGTGTAGACGACAATATCTGACAGAAATGCGTTGCACAAATTAAGCATGTGGGCAGTAATATCACTGAGATGCTACAGCAGATCGCTGTCGTCACATGCCATTTGTGATAGAAATGTCAATAACATTATTTTCACCTCGAGGCCAAAATGTGAAGTCATATTGTAATATCACACTACCGACTCATTGACCTTTTCAAAGTACATCGTGTATGATGAAATAATTACCATTTGTGCTAGTTTTATAGAGTTGCCATGGTGTGACAATACATTATTATACTGTAACGTATTATTATACTGTAACAAAAAAGTGCCAAATATATACATTTATTTGCTGCTGCGACGTATGTGAGACATCGTTGTTACGTATACGACATCTTTGCTTAGTTACATCGTGATTTAATGTTCTTTTTCTATCATACACATCCCATTTACGTTTATATGTACGAGGTGTTAAATTTAATCAATAGTATGTTACAAAGCACAACAATAGTCTCACAAATGTAAAAGAAAATTCTGATTCTTAAACATTTCTCTTTCAAAATCAACTTCCAAATGTTCAATTTTTCAAACACGCAAAATTTTTTTCTCTGTCGTTGGCTATATAGAAATGTTTCCAAACAAGCAAAACATACAGCTTAATTTACCTTCGTGTAACAGCAATCAATAAACCTATTGCCAAAGAAAAGAGTTTGTATTTTGTGCTTAAACAATTACTTTAAGTATCCGATTACATCCCTTTCCTTGTAAAACAGAAAAAAAGACATTGATACCGGTACACGATCTCGCTAGGAGCTTAGATGTTAAATCACTCACATAATTTACCATAAGCTATCTCGATCCGATTGTGATGGCTGGAACAGGGAAGAAATGAGTTATAAAGCCGGAAATCCGATACAATTTGTGAAAAAAATTCGAAACAACACATAAATCTTGTCATTTTAAACAGGGTGAGATTTAAATATGAAATATGGGCGTCATTAAAGCCGAAAAAAGTTTCTCATCAGGTATACACAATAGTGCTAGAAGCATCTAGATCTCATTAAAAAAAGCAGTATTAAGATATTTTTTCTTAAGATGCGATGTTAATTGTTTTCTTAGTCCATTTTTAACAATGGAAATTATTTCACTCTTTGGGGTGCATAAATGATTGGAATTAATGTAAAAATGCGGGTCTGAATTGTCACTGATTATTTCACAAACCTATGATAGGGCCATTAGTTTAATCAAAATGATACCATAATATTTAAAAGTTCAGGAAGGATCTGCAACTGAAACAGGGGCTGCATTGGTCAGAAATATATATTGTTTCAAGTTTTAAAATGATTAATTTGTGCCCAAAACCTAATGATGCTTTTAAGAAAATTTAAATTCCAGATAATAGTTCAATTGTGTTTATATTTTTATTTTAAGAGGGAATTGTAGACTCATTCTAAAATTTCAAACTATCAGCATCCACTTACGAATTAAAGAAAACTAACACTTCCTGTTCAAAAGGCATCTCTTTTATTAAATCCGCAACAACACAAATCATAAAAACATGCTTCTTTAAACTGAATTCCATTTAACTCCATATTTTTAAATTTTCAATTTTTAATTCTATATACAGATTGAGAATAATAAATATTCTTTTTTACTACAACAAAGGCAGTTAGAATTGAAAATAAGGAATTTTTTTTGCAAAATAATGCCTGTTTTTCAAAAGAAAAATTTTTTATTTCTAGCATTTTTCGTAATGCTCCATACGGCACCCATATCATTTAAAAACCTTCAAAATTGTAATATAGGTTTACCTTAAATACATAAACTTAATTGTGCAATGATTATTTTTTGGGTATAAATAAAATCAAAAATATTTTTTTTAATCTGCCTGTTATTTTTTTGTTTTTCATGTTTCTTCTTTATTTCAAGGTCTATAAATTTGAAAAATATGTGTGGTTTCGAAGAATGATGCACATGTTTTGTGACAAACACTCTAACTAACAATCCTGAGAAATTTTGAATAAATCAGATGAAAATTAAGGCGCGAAGAAAATTTTGAAAAATTCCAGCAATTTTGAAGAATTTCTTCGAAAACAGTTATTAGTCTTCCACAAAATACTTATTTGTGAATTCTAAGTAACTTCACTGAAATAAAAAAGAATATTAATTATTCTTATTTTGTATATAGAGTAAAATATTGAAAACTTAAAAAAACGAGGTTGAAAGTCCCTTGACCCCTTAAGGCCTGTAATTTTGTTTTAGTTTCAATACTTTAAATATATTCTCATGGTATCCAATAAGGGTATAGTATGTAATGGTAGTCTATTGGAGATCTAGAATAGAACACGTACCTGCGTAACCTAAATACTGTCGTTTCACTTATTATAATATCCCGGGGATGTGCACATGTGCTCTTGAACGAGGGTGAAATATAAAGTACATTCTTGAAAAGCCTTTGATCATAATTACAAAACTTCTGTGCATTAACGTAGGTTTATGGAGCAGAAAGATGTATCATATCAGCCAGCAGATTCCTGTGATCTACAAACCAAGAAACTTTATAAGAAAAGTATAAAAAGATGTTTTATACAAATGGATAACTTTTATATATATATATAGGGTGAACCAAAAGTCTTGCCCTGATTATAAATATTTATCTTGTTCAAACTATTATAATTAGACCTATGTTTGTTTGGATATATTGTAAGTACTGTTATAAACTTTTTTATAAGACCATTTATCTTAGTAAATTTTAACGTGTGCCCCCTTGGTAGCTCGGAGACTGTCGAATCGGTATTCCAGTTCCCGCCAAGTGTTATTTAACATGACTTCTGTTACAGTACACACTGTACATGCTTATCTAGGAAATCACGCACTAAACATCCCCAGTGTGGGGGTGCGACATCTTTCTGAAAAAGTTGCAATAAGTCTAAGTAAATGTTAGGGGTAACGCTTTTTGGGCTTTCTCTTGAATCGACGCCATTCCGGCCGAAAATGATGTCCTACTTTCAAATATTCCCTCGAGTCCCTCTTGAAGGAGCACTCGCGTCATTTATTGCACAAAACAAAACTACTAAAACTGACCTATCCTACGATACAAAAGTTACATTATTATATTAAGTGGTTATTTTGTAATGGATTTTTATAATCAGGGCAAGACTTTTGGTTCACCCTGTATATATATATATATATATATATATATATATATATATATATATATATATATATATATATATATATATCATAAATGCCCCCAAATCCCTTTCAAAATTCTAAATGCTTTTTAAAATTCCTTGGGCATGGATTAATTACGCAGTTCGATATTAAGAACAATGGAATCGACGTAGCGTCCCTCGAAAACCCCAATCTCTCGCGCAACCTTAAATGAGATACCACATGACCTCTGTCATCAGATTCATGGGTTCATCCAATCATTGCACAGCCTACACTATCACATGGCGAACCAGCTCAAAAGTTTGTGGGTCTAAGGGCCTGTGGTCAGCTACTCGTACACTCTGCGGATTTCTGTTGCCTGGAAAAGACGCTGTGATTCTTCGAGTAGAATGTGAATAAAATTAGTATCTTTCAGAAGAACAACGACTTATTATTTGGACACTCGGCTACTATTTTCTTTACTGTTGTGGTATGCCGGCTCCGGTCATCGTCATTTCATCATCTCATCATCATCATCATCTCAGACGGGGCCGGGCCGGTATATTACTTACACACACACACACACACATATATATATATATATATATATATATATATATATATATATATATATATATATATATATATATATATATATATATATATATATATAAAATCAGATATACAGTGAAATTTCTCTAGCCAGCGATCCTTATTCGACGGCCGCCCCTCAAAACGGCCACTTTTTTCTGAAGCCATTACTGACCGCCATAGAGGACTTTCACTATATATGTAATAAGATTCATAACTAAAATTCTTTAAACACAACTTTTTTATAACCAACAATAAATCCAAATAATATAATTTTTTTCTTCATCGTGGTTATATCCGCATTACTTTTGAAAAAATTTCGATCGCATAAAAATAGACTCACGATGTTTTTATGGGTTTTAAAACCCTTTATCACAACAATAAATACACCAGTAGCAGAATATTAGACGCAAAAATGTTATACTGATGGGTTTGGTAGGACTCTTTTTTTTTTTTGGTTTTAAGTTCTGTTTCAGTAAAAATGCATTGAAAAGGCTCAATAGGCAGGTATTTATCTTTCATAAACCGTGGGATTTTGCTTAATAGAAATACTCTGTTCTTTTCGATTTTCCGACTGCAATCACTGAATGCTCATAAATTTTTCCTAAACATGAATCCCTCCTGACGCAAATCTCATCCATTCATTATTATTATTCCAATTCTAGCTTAGAGGAATTGATTAGAATTTCTATGGAAAAGCTGAAAAATATCCCTTTAAGGTATTTTGACTTAAAGGGGGTTTTTCAGACTTTAAAAATGGAGTTTCGTCGCAGGAATTTCCTGGCCATTCAAAGCTTTCCAAGGATTTCTCGAAACGAAAATATTAAATAAGAAAGAAAGCAGTTTTGCGTATGGGTACTTGAGAATAATATCATTCAAATTCTTTAGCATCTTTTGTGTTTCGGGTTTCTAAAGATTATCAGATTTAAATGTCCAATTATGCGAGAAAATTTTTAAATATTTGAGGTCTGAAAGAATTAAAAATATATCCGCAAAACTGACAGTATCCTTGTTTTGTTATACTTCCTTGTGAAAAGAAAATTAATTCGTTTTTCTTTTTCATCTGTTTCGGGAAATTTCGGTTAGAAATTCATTTACTGCAGTGGATCACAATAAAATAAATAGTTTAACGTGTTATCTTCCCAATTCAATGAGTGTATATATATGTGTGTGAGTGTGTGAGTGTGTGTGTTTGTGTTTGTTTGTCTGTTTGTTTGTGTGTTTGTGTGTAGGGGGGGTGTATAGTATGAATTCGTAAGCTCATTGTGACCAATCTTACACATTGAATTGAGGGCTTCTTTAGAAGTTGTACTGCAATAAACTTGGGATATAATAATAAAATAAACTTGATTACGCACTACAACTATTGTGTAATAAGTATGTTGGGCGAATCATCTTACCATTTAAGCTACCCTTTACAATGACCAATGAATCGCTTTTTTCGATCAATATCCCATTATTCCTTAAGCCTTTTCTAGACCAGGGGTTCTCAACCTTTTTCAACCCACGTACCCCTTTTTGTGTATCATTAACTATGCGTACCCCCAATAAAAACACTTTAGTTTTATTAAAATGCGTTATATGAGTTAAACTTTAACTGTCCATGCACAAAGATGCCATTTATATATCGTCGTAAATTAATAAATATAAACACTTATCGTTAAATATATAAACACTTTTCAAAGTATACGACCTTTAACTATTACTACTGCAATATGTCCACGCACAAAGTAAGATTGGAAACTGGAAATTTACTGAGACTGAGCAGTTAATAATGACTAAACAGACACAGACAGAATGGCGAAAGAGGGAAATGAATCACGGTGGCCGAAAGCGCGGTGAAGGTGACTCTTTGTTGCGGTAGTGAGCCGGTAGCCAGCGCTGCTCTCCTTGTCTGTGACTTCACGTTGCATACTTGTACACTACTGTCCCAATTTACTCCAGTCACAAATACAGTAGTAACCAGCGACGTGTTTGCCTGCTGCTTTACTGATAGTTTTCAGTTTTAAATCATTACTCAAACTTTTGACATAATTAAATTCTAGCATGTATCAATATAACTTTGTATACTTTTTGGTAGTCATCCGCGTACCCCTTACAGATTTTCGAGTACCTCCAGGGGGTACGCGTACCACCGGTTGAGAACTATTGGTCTAGACCAGGGGTGGCGAACCAATGGCACGCGTACCATTGATGGCACGCAACACAATATTTTGGGTACGCCACCGATCAAAACGGTTTGCATTTAAATTAATGGATGTTATGTGGCTTTCAAAATTGATGTTTTTTACAGACATATGCCAACATTTCATTGAAATGAACATAAATCTTCAAGGCACAAAAAAAAACAATTATCGTCATGATGGATCTCATTCGCGCTTTTGACGCTAAACTGCATGTTTTCAGGAACGATTTTATTACAAAAAACTACAAATATTTCCCAAATTTGAAAAAATATCAAAGATTTAGATGTGCATGAGAAGCAGACGAAGAAAAAATTATTGATAATCTAAGTTCCGTAATTGATTCTTCAATCAAGGAATTTTCATCGAGATTTTCTCAGTTCAAAGAATTATCGGAAACGCTCAAGTTTATTATGTACCCCGATGTGCTTTCATTTGATAAACTGAACAATTCGATTGTCCCAATTCGATTGGTTGGACATTGAAGAATTTGAAATGCAGCTGATTGATTTCCAATCTAGTTCAATATGGATTCAAAAATTTATTGAAACAAGGAAAAAGTTTGAATTGATTGAAACAGAAATACTAACAAGCAATATAAGTAAAAATGCCAGTAACAAAATTTTGGCAACATGGAATTCGATTCCAGATACATTTAACTGTTTGGAGAAGCTGGCTCATGCTATTTTAACCATATTTTCATCTACTTATGCCTGCGAGTCATTACTTTCAGAGATGAATAACATTAAAAACTCGCTTAGAAACCGTTTGTAAGATGATTCAGTTCAGCATGCATTCTGCTAAAAGTAACATCTTACTATCCTAATATAAGTTATTTGTCATCTAATCTGCAACAACAGAAGTCACACTAATGTTGCCTTAATTTGAATTACACATATAACTGTATTTTTTGTTAGTAAATAAAGAGTTTTGAGTTGTTAGTATTTAGTTTTATTATTTTCCCAATAATCACTAAGACAAAATTATTTGACGGCACGTCTATGGCCTCATTAAACATTTATTTAGAAAAAAATGGCACGTTGATCCATAAAGGTTCGCCACCCCTGGTCTAGACTATGGGTGTTAAACCTTTTGGCTTGTCTTGGCTGCAATGACTGAAGAGGAATTGTTTTAGGCCGCATAAAATTATGAAATATAAAAAATGTGTATAAGTGATAAATATACATTTACCTTTTTTTTCTTTACCACAACGTAGAAAAGTAAGGTCAACATAAATATAATACAAGGAGGATATTCGACCTTGATTTTATGAAATATCATGGGATTTTTTAGGGAAAAATGTTTAAAATTAATAATAGTCTATAATCTTGTGGGGCCTCATAACGAAATGTTCGGGGTCACATGCGACCTTCTGGTCGCAGTTTCATATACCTGCTCTTGACAAAGGGCGTGGATTGTTGCGATGTATATAATGATGTTTGCTACTGTCCTAGGATTTCTTTTTTTCCGCAAATCTATCACATACTCGTACAACTGTCCAACATTATATAGCTACTTCAGTTGAACATCACTCATATATATATATATATATATATATATATATATATATATATATATATATATGTGTGTGTGTGTGTGTGTGTGTGTGTGTGTGTGTGTGTGTGTGTATGTATGTATATATGTCTGTATAAATTATCCGGACGCCCAGTGGTACGGACTAGGAGAATCCTCCGGCATATATTAATATGCTGTTGGTTCTCCTTTTGCATCGATGACAGCCTGTACACGTCTGGGGAGACTTTCTACCAGTTTTTGATAGGTGTCCATAGGAATTGACTCCCAGGCCTCCATGACAGCTGAAGTGAGTGCTGTCAGTGAGGATGGTCGATTTAGCTGGCTACGTAATCTTCGTTCTAATTCGTACCAAAGGTGTTCAATGCGATTTAGATCGGGGCTCTAAGAAGGCCAGTACAGTTTTTGAACACCCATTTGGTCAAACCATGTCTGCGCAAGTCTCAATGTTCGAGTAGAGCAGTTATCCTGGTGGAAGAGAAATGGGCCTTCCCCGAAATAGTGCCATAGAGTTGGGAGAGCAGCATTGTCCAGAATGTCCACTTGCATCTCAGAGTTCCTGTTTCCAACCACAGAAATTAAGGAACTCAAGCCAAACCATGAAAAACACCCCCACACCATGATGCTGCCACCACCAAACTTAACAGTCGGCACAATGCAGTCACATAAGAAGCGTTCGCCGGGTATCCGCCAAACCCAGAAGTGTCCATTGGATTGCCAGATTGTAAAGCGAGATTCATCACTCCAAAGAACATTTTTCCACATGTCCACGGTCCAATGACGGTGATCTTTGCACCATTGCAATCGACGCTTCGCATTCAGGGGAGTGATGTTCGGCTCGTGAGTGGCTGAAAAACCATGGAATCTCAGGTTTTTTAACTCTCGACGAACAGTCCTGCTGCTAGCAATAACTCCTGATGCACTTTGGATCTCCTGAGTGATTCCAATCAACTAGGACTTGCGATTTTGTTTCACTACCCATTTCAGAGTTCTACGGCTGCGTTAACTAATCTTTTTCGGCCTGCCACTTTGTTTTTATGCAGTTTCACTACCTCGGCGTTTCCACTTCCGAATTACATCACTCACAGTGGATTTCGGCTTCTGTAGAATGTCCGAAATTGCACGAACTGATTTCCGATAAAGGTAGCATCCCACTATAATGCCATGATCAAAGTCACTAAGCTCCTTTGACTTACTCATTGTCTCACAAACGCCTAAATATGACCTGACAAACCACTACCAAAACCTTTATAGCTTTCGGTTACGCATCAAATTAACGTCAATGGCCAATTCATTTCTTCAGGGGGGTGTCTGGATACTTTTGGCCAGATAGTGTATATATATATACAGTATGCCCACTAAAGTCCCTTCCCACCCTCTTAACTTCGGAACGGCTGCTGTTATATTCATAAAAGTGGTGTCTAGGTATAGTAAAGTAGCCATGCCCTACTGAATGAAACCACCTACAGCGCCACCTAGTGGAAATCTGTGGAGTTAGCATTCCTATCTCGAAAACGGAACAAAATAGGGAAAAAAGTGATTTACAAAGTTGTAGAAAATTATCGATTTAGTACGAAAAGATACCTTGTAGACATTAATGCAAAGAATAGAACGGTTAAAACGCGCATTTGTTTTTTCGTGATTTCCTACACTGTGACGTCACGAAACTTGAACGAAAGGAGAAATGATTATCTTTCGGGAAAAACACGACACCGCAATGTGCACAGTGGTATATCGCTTTTGATCCCCAATCAAAAGGACCGCGGTTCAAACCTCGAGAGTTTCATCCTTGTACTGATTGTCTTTATAAACAGAGTAGACAATACGTAGATCGTGTAAAACAGTGTCGCATCAACTCAACGCAAATTGCGCTTGGTTTTCGAAATTTTTGCAGTAAGCAAATCCGTAAGAAACGTCACGCTTGTTCACCTGAGACAGCTATAAAAGAGACACATCTTCTTGGGGTTGTAGTATGTTGATGCTCGTGGTCATGGCTGAGTACTCCAAAGCTGAGATCTCCAGTGAAGCAGTACCTCGTAAAGGAATTCGGAGACCAAATAATTGGGTATGGCGGTTTCGAAGAGTGGCCACCACGTTCGCCTGATTTGACTCCACTGGACTTTTTCCTGTGGGGATACCTGAAACAACAGGTGTATGCGACCCCTCCACAAACATTGCAGGACCTTAAACGACGCATTACGAATGCTTGTGCCAACGTGTCTCGCTCTATGCTCCAACGTGTGCAACGTGAGATTCAAACGAGGATCGAAATGTGTATTGCAGCTGACGGTGAGAAGTTTGATCATCTCAAATAGTATATTGTTTAAATTAGTTGTTTTTTTTCTTTCTCAGATCCTTTTGTAACGTCACAGTGTAGGAAATCACTAAAAAACAAATGTGCGTTTGAACCGTTGTAGTTTTCTCATTAATGTCCACAAGGTATCTTTTCGTACCAAATCGATGATTTTCTACAACTTTGTAAATCACTTTTGTTCCCTATCTCGTTCCGTTTTCGAGATAGGAATGCTAACTCCGCAGTTTTCCACCAGGTGGCGCAGTAGGTGGTTTAATTCAGTAGCGCATGGCTACTTTACTATACCTAGACACCACTTTTATGCATATAGCAGCAGCCGTTCCAAAGTTAAGAGGGTGGGAAGGGACTTTAGTGGGCATACTGTATATATATATTATATGGCCAAACGTATTTGGACACTGCAGAAAATCGAAAAATATGCAAATACTGGGTTTGCTGAACGGTATGCTGGTCTGGGCATAGGTAAAATAAAAAGCAGCTTATTCTCCATTTACTATTCCTTCACTCTAGTGGAGCTATGCCTCGTGGATCTCAACTTACCGTGTTCCAACGTGGGCTGATCATAGGATGCCATTTGTGCCACCTTTCTGTGCGTGCTATTACATCCAAACTTCATATCCCAAAATTCAGTGTAGCGTATGTTATCACACGGTGGAAGCAAGACGGAGCAACAACAGCAAAAAATCGTCCCGGACGACCACATAAACTGGCAGAAGGTGACAGAAGATGCTTTCTACGCCACGTCAAGTAATCGCAAACTTCTGCACCTGCGATAGCTGTAGAGGTTTGAAATGCATTTGACAGCCCCGTTAGTTGTAAAACTATCCGAAGAATACTGCACATGATCGGTTGCTGCTTCAACGTGTGCAGCCTCAAACTGTTGTTGCATCAATTCAAGGAAAATGACGGCCTACCAGTTACTAAATTGAATAATACAGCAGATGTACTGAAAAACATGCGGTGTCCAAATTATTTAGTCCATATAGTATTTATATATATATATATATATATATATATATATTAAGGATGACTGGTGCACATAAAATCTGTCGCGGCTGCAATGTCCTCCATGTTCTCAAATTTACCTCTGGATTGCGGGGTCAAGTGTTCCGGTCTCGTCACTTGACTCGGTTCTAAATTACGGGACCGGCTTGCATGGGGTAGTGCTGGCCACCTATATGGATGCCCCCTTAAATGAATGGTCTGCAGTCTTGTGGTGTGAGTTAGGGCGGCTGTCCGCATTCGATGTTGACCACTACTAGTCTAGTGTCTGCAAGACGTTGTCTGCTCGGTAATTCACACTCAGGCGAAAGTCTTACTACAAGTGCCTCCGCATTTGAAGTATATATATATATATTTATATATATATATATATATATATATATATATATATATATATATATATATATATATATATATATATATATATATATATATATATATACCGTTGGTTCTCTGTTTAACGACGCTCTACTTAACGACGATCTCTATTTAAAGACGATATTTCCCGGTCCCAGTCCCTCCGACGTAAAAGAATTCTATTTAACGACGATTTTTTCTTAAATGATAAACTTTTTCTTCAACATTTTATTTACAGGAGGGTTACTTTCTGTGGGGGAGTTTGGTTCCAATAACAGACCCAGAATTTCCTTTATGTTTGTTGCAATCATAGACTTGTTGCACTGAAAAAACCGGGGGGGGGGGGGGATTACTATTTCTCGGAAGATCGAAAATTCTTTCCTGGTGGATCGAATTTCTTAGTGCGGGTGTGGAATCACTCTATTGTACCTACCATGTTCTCATGTGATTTACGAACTGTCCAAAAGCACCCCTCTCTCACTCCTTCTAGGAAGTACGTGTTCATGTTTAGAGAATTCATGGCTGTGTGTAGGAGCTCATTCCAGTACGAATACGAGGTGAGCAGAGCAAAATGGCATCAAAGCGAAAGCATCTTACGCTACACGAAAAAGTAAAAATTATTGAAAACTGGGAAGAAAGTGTTGGAATAACAAAAGTCTAATTCGCAAGACAATTTCGGCTACCAGAGTCTACTCTCAAAGGCATTTTAGCAAGCAAAGAGAAAATTCTTGACGCAGCAAAAAAATTTGGTTTGGGATCCAAATCCAAACGGCAGAAAATTCAATGTGGCCGATCAGAAGAGTTTGAGAAGGCAATCCTGGGATCGTTTCATCAAGCAAGAGCATCTAACATTTCAATTTCCGGAGTGATATTTAAAGAAAATGCTATTATTCTGGAAGAAAAGTTTGGAATGCAAAATTTTCAGGCTTCGGCTGGTTGGCTAACAAAGTTCAAAGAAAGATACGGGCTTGTATTTAAAAGCATATCTGGCGAAAATGGCTCCGTAGATGAAAAAATAGTGGATGAATGGAAAATAGTGCTGAAGAGGATATTAGATGGATATGATGAGAAGAACATATTCAATGCAGATGAGACGGGCCTATTCTACAATATGGTGCCTAATAAAACCTTAACGTATATGGGCGAAAAGTGTTTTGGTGGAAAACACAGTAAGAAACGATTGACTGTTTTACTGTGCACTAATTCGGATGGATCTGAGAAATGTCCACCACTAGTTATAGGCAAATCAAAGCAACCAAGGTGTTTTAAGAATATCACCAAGAAACCTTGTGAGTACCGCAATAACAATAAAGCGTGGATGACATCACAAATTTTTATTGACTGGATTAGAAAATTTGATGCAAAAATGCATCGAGAAAAGAGAAAAGTTTTACTTTTAATCGACCGATGCACTGAACATACTTCAAATATCCCTGGACTTACAAATTTGACTATCCATTTCTTACCAGCTAATTGCACTAGCAAGTTGCAGCCATTAGACCTGGGTATCATTCGCAGTGTGAAAGCATACTACAGAAAGTCTTTAATTAGGAAATTAATAAACAATTCGGCTGTCAGTATGAAAATTAGAAATATTACGATCTTGGAAGCAATGCACATGATAACATCAGCATGGAAAGAAGTTTCTTCATCCACAATAAAAAACTGCTTTCGCGTTGCTGGAATTCACAAAGAACTTGTAGTGGAACTGCAAAGTACGGATGTAGAAATCAACGAAGATGACATTACCCCTGAAGAATGGAGAAGTCTTGTTGAAGATGAGGATGTTTCAATTCAAGATTTCTACAATTGTGATAAATATGTTTTAACAACAGATTTCAGAAATGTAGAACAAATTTATGAAGATATTGTAAACGAAAACACAGTGTCAGACGATGAAGGTGAAGTTGAAGACACGGAAAACGAGACACTGCCACAGTCTTACACAGATGCAATTTCTGCTCTAGATGTTCTCCAACGCTATATTACATCGAAAATGGAAGGTGACTCATTTAACATTTTAGAAAATCTGGAAAAGAGAATAACGAAAACAAGGCGAATGAAGCAATCAACACTTTTTGAACTTTTTAAAACGTAATTTATTGTGTTGTTTGTACTCTTTTTTTTTCAATGCAATTTAAAATAACTTTTTGTGAATAAAATAATGATGATAATAAAAATAACATTTTTAAACACGCTAATATATTAAGAAATATATTGACAGTCCTAAGCCTGTAAAGTGTGAAGGGAAATGTTATTTTTTCACAAATTCTGTTTAAGGACGATCTCTACTTAAGGACGATTTTTCACGGTCCCTTGTAAGTCGTTAAACAGAGAACCAACTGTATATATATATATATATATATATATATATATATATATATATATATATATATATATATATATATATATATATATATATTCTTTCATTGGGGTTTAATTCGTAGCAATTTCCAGTATACGTCTTTAATAGCAACAAAAGCGAGCAGCTTTTCAATAGATATATCGTTTAGGAGATATTTGGTTATTCAGTTACTTTATGATGGATATGTATGTCTCCAATTACTCTTTTGGAATTGATAACAAATGCAGATAATAAGGACGTATTTAAAATTCCTATCCTACCCTATTTTCATTCATTTTTAGCAAAGTTTTTTAAGCCAAAACTTTTTTTAAATCATTGCCACTCAGCGAGATGATTTACGTGTTGCCACTCAGAAAGAAAACATAACCAGTAATGGTGCACATAATATTACGTAAGATTAATTATAAACACTAATATAACAAAAGAAAGCACTTTTTGAAATCTTTTTAGCATGCTACCAGTCAATACACTAGAGATACAAAACATTAGCATGTAAAGACGACTAACACACGTGTTTGTCTGAAATCTCCCGATTTATATTCCTTTCTATACATTTGATAATAATATTCTTATCTATTCTTAATAATAGTAAGCAAAAGGTTAATACTGCTTGTTGTTACTCATGAGACGAAATAATTCCTTAACATTCCAAAAGTAATGTAGAGTAGAAAACGTTTATCGACATAAATTTTATAATTGTACTAAATAATTTCTGTTTATTTTCTCTGAAGGGCTTTTAAAGTAACAATGTCAGTGCCGTTAGTAATGTTTAACAAATTTGAACTAAACTGAAATATATATTTCGACATTTAGGGTGGAGACAAACAAGCTGAATTGGGAATCAAAAGACAAACTTTTGATGTCACGGGGGGAAATAAAAAGGAAATGCGAAATATAAAATATGCCTTGTCATCAAGGAGGATGACAAGCTGAGGAAAAAGGAAACCACAGCAATTAATTTGGAGGATTTTTAAAAATGCAACTGCAGAAATTATATTTTACTTAGCATTCGGAATTGTTGCTTAATAAGCAGTTTAGACAGGATGAAAACAAGAGGTTAATGGGAGTAATTCAACCCTAATTAATATCGCTGTTGAACTGAAATAATCTCAGAATTAGTGAAAAGTGATATTTCTGACAAACTGCAAAGAATACGTGCGACTTCCCTCAAATTGAGAGCTACTTCGGATTTTCATATGTCATTTCTCGGCATATTTTATCCAAAGATAATGCGTAACAGTTCTTTATAAACATATTATTTTCGGGTGGATCACTAAAAACACAAAAAATGCATATCCAGAGAAACCAGGAAGCATGATCTAAAGGAGAGCAAAATACTTTAATTAAAACTAAAATTTAAAAGCTACATTAACCACGTGACGATATCCTTCCTAAACACTACACGGCCCATTAGAATACACGTTTTAAATTAAGAAGATTATCATAAAGGGCATGGAAACAGCTCTTGTCCCATCCTCGTTGATAATAAACTGATATTTATTAGAATCGTGTAGGCATAAAGTCAAGTGAATATAAAAATACTTAACAATCCCTAATCTAATGAAATGCCGGGAAATTTGTACTGTGATGAGGTCCAACCAGTTAAAAGTATACAACCCCTGGTTTTTAAAACGGTAAATAACAATATTATGTATGCTTGAAGGAAAGGCACTGGTCTGCTGTCCTGTAAATGATCGCGGCAAACGCATTGCTTTTCTCTCTTCTGGGCGCTCTCTATCAAAAGTGTGGCCATGACTACTAATCCATCTTTTGTTTAGTTCCGTCATCATGGCATTAAAATAAAAAAATTGTGAGTCCTGACTTAAATCTCAAATATGTTTCCCTCGGACAGCTATTTCCTTTATTTTGGGTATACATATACACTGACGGCCATCCAAAATGCAACACCAAGAAGAAAGCAACCAAACAGCATGAAATTTTCATCATGCGTATACCGCGATGGAATATGCAAATGATAACTATTGCAGCGCACGAGCACAACATGGGCGACAGCAGCACTCCTGACAAACTGTATATAAAGAGAGAAAAGCTAACCGTTTTAAAGAACGTGAATTGTGCTCTCGTGCGATTTTTTGTGTGTGCGGCTTCAGTATGCCTCGGAGAAAAACACGTGCATCATTCGAGAACGTTTCAGAGTCGGACCGAGGCAGAATCCTTGCATACAGAGATTGCGTATTATCCTTCCGAGAAATCGGTCATCGTGTCGGACGTAGCCAAGTCAGTCATGCGAATATGGAATCGTTAGATGCAGAAGGGAACGACTGACAGACATGGCCGATTGCAATCGCCTCATCGCTCCACTCCCCTGAAAGACAGGCATATTGTCCGCATGGCACTGCAGGAGCGCAATGCCACATCCGCAACCATAGCACAACGAATATAGTCTGCAACATAACAATCGGTGTCCACACGAACAATACGACGTCGTCTGCAGCACAGTGGACTGTCCGCTAGGTATCCATTGCTTCGCTTACTTTTGACTTTAAACCGCAGGCGTTTGCATTTGCAATGGGACTGAACGGTGGAGATGGAATTCACAGTGGCATGACATTGTGTTTTCGGACGACTCAAGCTTCTGCCTGCAACACCACGATGATCGGATTAGAGTTTGGAGACACCGTGGAGAGAGGCTGCTCAACTGTTGTGTAATGCATCATATTACTAGTCCTGCATCCGGTGTTATGGTGTGGGGTGATATTGGATTCCACTCCCGCACCCCTCTAGCACGCTTTACAGGTACACTTACCAGCCAGAGCTGCATCTCTGAAGTATCGCAACCTGTTCTCTTTCCTTACCTTCAGGGCTTGCCCGCGGCCACATTTCAACAGCACTATGCGCGACCACACGTTGCCCACATTGTTGAAGATTTCCTCTCAGACAACCAGATTGCCTTGATACCATGGCCTGCCTGTTCTCCAGGTCTATCACCCATAGAAATGTCTGGTCAATGATTGCAGAACGCCTAGCCCAGCATTCCGCAACCGCGAGTACAACAGATGAACTTTGGCTACGTGTGGAAGCAGAATTGGCTGCTATTCACCAACACCACATCCAAAGCCTCTTTCAGTCAATGCCGCGACGTGTCGCAGAGGTTATTGATAGCCGTGGAGGCAAGACTAATTACTGATTTTCTCGTCTTCCTCACTTCAAAGAAGGCTGTATTTCCAACTAATTATCATTTATACTATCTGTAATCTCTGGAATATATTTGGCTGTGACATCTTTTGTCCTTCTTGGTGTTGCATTTTGGGATGGCCAGCAGTGTGTGTGTGTGAGTATATATATATATATATATATATACTGGTGTAAGAAATAAAGAGAATTTGCAGACTTGGTCGATTATCTCTAGAACTAAGATACCGATTTTAATGAAATTTGATATGTACATACATTGATACAATACAAAACAAATAATCATTCAATAATTGTAATACACACGCATGATCGTGCGTAACACTCGTTGGAGTCGGAAGGTATCCGACGGTAAGTCTGCAAATTCCTTTAATTACTTACACCAGTGTGTATATATATATATATATATATATATATATATATATATATATATATATATATATATATATACATATGTGTAACAAGAAAACGCGTCTTCCTAAATTACTTTACTTTAAAGCATATTCTATTGTTAATAAAGTACGACCCCTTTTCCAAAATTGCGACCTAAAAGTAAAATAAGATAATTTGTCGTAGCCCTGCAGATCATTAAGCAGGCATGTGAAGTATCGGAACTCAATAACATCCCCAGATATGACTGTTAGAAGTTTATGAGATTTCGAATGTCAGTATAGTGTCAAAATTCTTGAAGAGCCCTCGAACCGCTCTGAAGTTATGTCTTGTATAACGTCAAAAACCCCACTTTGCAAAAACTTTATGGCCACTTATCCTACGCCCAAGTCAACAGTTCGCAGTTCTAACAAGCGCGGTATCTAGCAGTAAAGTCCCCGATAAACTTAAGTGGACACGTGAACTCCACTAATCTAAAGTCGCCCAATTAAAGATTAAGTAGTTTAGGCCCTCTGGCGTAAATATCGCAAAACACTCATTTAATATTGCATGAACTTTTCTCTCAAGACTTTTCTCAAGACTTTTTGCAAGACTTTTCTCTCTTCGTTTCTAACTCTTGTTGCTGTCGGACCTACTGTCCACAGTCCGGTGGTTACAACGCGTTTCTCTTAACTCTGGAATGTAAGCACTGTTGTTTTTACGTCCTGGCATGGACGCCGGACAAGTCATGTGGCCACTGCAGCTAATACCTTCGCGATGCTTCATAATTGAATAAAGGTGTTTTCCTGGATATCATCGGAAATGTGCGTTCCTCTTCTATGGCTCCGCGTGTGTTACTCTCCTAAATTTCGTAAGTGTTGTCCTGGATGAACACTCCGCCCGACTGTATCACTCCTCGTACCCTTGTGCTACATTTTCCAAATGTGATTATTATCACACACACACACATATATATATATATATATATATATATATATATATATATATATATACATATATATACAGGATGTCCAGCGAAGAAGTCCCTGATTTCAAAATTAAAAATCTCGAAAACAAAGATCTGTAGAAGAATGCAACAAACGGCATATTTATCGTGTAAGCTGTAAGAATTTTATACACTAATTTTCGAAATAGTTACAAAAGCTGCTAACAGATTTTGTAACTATTGGAATAGATGGCGCTGTTAGCCAAATTTACTGTAATTTACTGGCGCAGTCATGAATTGGTCTCCATATTCGCTGGACCTGAGTACTTGTGACTATTTTTTGTGGAGCACATTAAAAGATACTGTCTACAGGACCCATCCCACCACGCTGGACGAGTTTCAGTCGGCGATCTGTTGGGCAGCTGAATCAATTTCTGTTGAGACACTACAGGGTGTGATGGCAAATTTTATTGTTCCTTTGCGGCACCTCCGTATAGCGAATGGTGGACATTTTATAAAGATTGTGATGTAGTGATTGCAAAGACTGCTTGAATATAGTACGAGTTTATTTATGCATGCTGATACGAGTTGTAGAGCGCCATCTGTTAGCAGCTTTTGTAACTATTTCGAAAATTTGTGTATAAAATTCTTACAGCTTTCACGATAAAAAATACCGTTTGTTGCATTCTTCTACAGATCTTTGTTTTCGAGATTTTTAATTTTGAAATCAGGGACTTCTTCGCTGGGCTCCCTGTATATACATATATGCACATTAAGAATGACATGATTTTTTATTAATACAACCTGGTATGTGTATACATGTATACGTTTGCACGTGCGTATATGCTTAATGAATAGTTAAGACGAAAATGTAGCTATCGGCCCTTGCATGCTATAAGTTCAACTTTATAGCATGCATTCTACAACGTTATCTACGAAGTTTAATGAAGCCTTCAATAAGTGACATTTGTCTTGGGCTGGAGAAATTCAGTTCCTTTCTCTAATGCAATTCGAAAAATGGGGAAAGTAAACTCCAAACCACCCCCATGAATAAACCATTTGTCTTCCGATGAAAGATCAGGTGATGCTGAAACAAAGAAGCAGTTCATTTTTGAAGAATACCCAGGACTCTCTTCAGCCCTGGGAATTTGAAATCCTTTTGAAAAATAAGTCGCCAGAGTAATTCATTACTGTTGTTTCGATGGGAAATAGAGCTCTTTGGATTTTTCTCCTTTTGTAAGTTCTGATTTATAATGCCGTTCGTATCATAAGAAATAGATGAATGAAAATATAAATCTTAATTTGTTTTAAGTGCTTCAAAAAGTTACATTCAAGAGCGTTGAACACAGTTGTAGTCTAAAGAAAAGGAAGTAATATTTTAACAAAGAGAATTAAAAAATATGCGGTTTTTTGTTGTATTTTACAATGACTTTTTAGTGCCACGGTTAGTAATGTGTTTATAAAGCTTTTTTTTATAAATCTATAGAAACAGTATATTACCCTTGCAGTTTTAATTAAAATAGTCTCTTTCTGGGAATAAATTTGTTTTTATTTGAAGTGTAAAGAAATTCTAATAATCCAGAGGATAAATCCTCAAGGTTCTTCATCACTTGCATAGGAGCTCCCGACACACCATAACTAAATAAGTTAGCGTAAATCTCTAACTGTAATGGTGTATGTTTTCCTTGGCCTCACATTAGGGGATGTCCCATATAAATGTCCCACTCCGAATGTCCGACGCAGTGATGACGAGAGATATTTTCTTCTAGGGTTCTGGCAACACCCCGCAGCTGATCGCAGGACATTTTTTTCTCTCAAATGTGGTAAGATAAGGAAAGATATTCCTTTTCTACTTGTCTCCAGTTTTACTAAATTATCATGTTCGTGCATGCTTTTATTTTGAATGCATTTTATTTCTTTTCAACCACTAGTGGTGTCATTCAGTTTCAATTCCATTATATCCAGAAAAAAATCAAGGAAAGTTTATAGGTTAACAATAAAAGATCATTTCTTAACATTCGAAATAAAGCAAAGAGGTTTTTTCCAGTTGCGATACCTTCGGTAGTCTATCGGTCGAATTGAGAGATGTCAAAAATATACAGGGTGTTTAAAAAAATCATAACTATTAATCTTTTATCACTGCTGTTCTGTTCGGGTCTATTTGACCCGAAATAAATTTTATCAGTGTATAAAATCTGAACCATCAGTGATAACAGTGTTAGATCTTGTGACTTTGTTTCTATATAAGATTATTTAATTGTCATAAAATATCTTCCCATTGTTTTTATATTTTGAGTATTTTTTAAAATTTGTTACTCGTGTACTGTTCGGGTCAATATGACCCGAGGGAAAATTGAAATGGTATTCCGTTACTCCCTTACATCCTTATAGCAATTTTTCCTCTTACAAATGAATTACATCCTTCTAACAGTTTTTCCTGATTTTTTCGTTGTAATCTTCCTATAATATTCGATAAAAATTAACAAATATCAATATAATTACTTTGAAATAAGCTACACATTTCAATACGAGTTAGTAATAACCAATATGCAAGTTCAATTGGCACATTTTCGCTTGTTGACACAAAGGGAATCATTCAAAAGAACGTAAATATGCATCAACAGATTAGTAGTACCAAAAATACAAGTTTCAACTATCTCATTTGGTTTTCTTGTTTACACAAACAGTGAGTTATTCATAATAATGTACTATGCAAGTATATATATGTTGTTACAAGTCCAGACCCATTAGCTCGTCCCATTTGCTCGTCCCATTAGCTTTAAAATGATTTGCTTTGTATTTCTTGCAATCAGCTTTGTATTTCAGCAATATGACAGATTGCAGAAGTGACGTACAAGAAGTTTTAAAGGTGTCTGATTGTGAAGAAGATATCCGAATTTTAAAATCATTACAAGTGGTGAAAGTGAAACTGATAATTCTGACGTTGAATTTGAAGAAGTGCAGCCTATTACTAATGCATCAGTTCTAGGACAAATTGAATGGAAATTGGATCCTCCACAAAAACGAAGACGAAAAGTCTCTGCAAATGTAATAAAAAATGCACCAGGTGCAACAAGATTGCTTCAACAAGAATAAAGACATTTGGTGTGGGCGTTCCATGTTATATTTAGTTCTGTCAAAATTTAAATAATAAAAATGACCAATATTGAGGGGCTAAATGTTTATGGGGAGAAATGGAAAAATGTAGATACTGTGCCCTTCCAATTGGGTTGTTATTGTTGTTATATTGGGTTGTTATTGTTGGCTGGAGTGTATAAATCACATGGCGAATCGACATAAGCTTATGGTATGCAGAAACGTGTCGTAGTATATTCCGTGTGATAATGTCCCTTGAGATGTTTTGTACAATAAGTCGAGTGCTGCTTTTCGTCAATAGATTCCCGCGTCCAGAAAGAAGACACACTAAGAAACTGGTACTTGTTCTTGAAATTTGGAAATATGTATAGAAGTGTTTTCCAAATTATGCTAAAATTAAAAAGAGAGGTATAACAAATGACTAACAAAGAAGTGCATATATCATCTTTTTTGCTTCACGTAAGATACAAGAGTATTGAACTATGTTCCAAAAAAATAATTAAAATGTTGTACTAATGATTACACTACATTCTGACAAAGAGAAAAGTTCCAGGGCAGAGAAGAAACCCCAACTAATATTATATTATAGTAGCGCTAACGGAGCGGTGTATACTCTTGATCAACTTATAAACGGTTATAGATGTAAAAGGAAAACAAACCGCTGGCCAATAATTGTATTCTATAATTTACTAGTTGTATCTGCTTATAATGTGTTTGTTCTATGCGTTTTTGCTGATCCAAGCTGGAATGCAAACAACTTAACCATATTGAGATTATTTCTGGACGAACTTGGAATGATACTTATTAGACCAGGCCTTTACATATCATTCAGGGAATTTATGTTCAGAACTCTAGAATCATTCAATGTAGTGAAGCGGATATAAGGACCGGACAAGATTCAGGACTTCCAGTACAATCTGCAACAGACGTTCGTGTAGTGGAACGTCCAAGATATAAATTTTGTACATCAAAAAATGACAGCAAGACAAATTTGTTGTGTGTCCAACTGCAAGAAGCATGTTTGAAAATCATATGTAACATATTATTACCCCAGTTCTAAATAATAATATTTCGTTCATTCTGAGTAAAATTTTATTTAGTAGGATATTGTAGGTCGACAGTTGGACTTTCATTTTTTATGATGCAATTGATTCATTTTATGTTACTATGTTATGATATGTTTACGTTTTAGAAATTTTTTAAGGTTTGATAAAGAAAAGCATAATTTATTTTATGAACAATATCAGTTTTAGTTTAAATTGGAATAATAGTGTTCTTCTCGTCATATATATATATATATATATATATATATATATATATATATATATATATATATATATATATACACACACTGAAGTGCCACTGAATTAGGGATACCTATCTAGTAACGAGTTGGGCCTGCTCTGGCCTTGATAACGGCTGCCACACGACGAGACATACATTCAACAAGTTTCTGGAAACGTTCCACGGGAATGGCTTGCCAAATATTGGCTAAAGCTGTCCATAATTCAGTAAGGTTCTTTGGTGCTGTGTGATGGCCTTTCACGCCTTGTTCCAAAACATCCCAAAGATGCTCAATAGGATTTAAGACAAGGCTTCTAGGTGGCTAATTCATGACAGAGAAATCAGAGGAATGCTCATCCAACCAGCCAGTAGTTTTCTTGCTGGAAAACTCCATTACCGTGCGGATAACAGAACAGCATAAACGGATGGAGGTGATCACCCAGCAACTCTACGTACCGAATTGCATTGAGGGAGGTTGGTACACGCACCAAAGATCCCAAACTGTGCCACGAAAAAACACCCCAGACCATGATTGAGCCACCATGCCCTTGTACAGTTCCAGCCAGGCATGCAGGATCCATGGCTTCATGAGCCTGACGCCATATTCTCAGCCTCCCGTCGGCGTTAAGTAGTCGGAATCGCGACTCATCCCTCCATGCTACTCGTTTCCAGTCCTCTACACTCCAGTCTCTGTGATCTCTTGCCCAGGCAAGACGTGCAGCCCGATGGCGAGTATAGAGCAATGGTACTCTCGTAGGTCGACGGCTCCCGAAACCCATACGGTGAAGCAAGCGTTGCACAGTCCGTTTACTGACTGTACGACTGGCACCGTCATTAAACTGGGTGGTAATTTGAGCTAATGTTTGGCTTCGCTGGCTACGTACAATACGCCTGAGCCGTCTCTCACCACGCACTGTCAAGGCTAATTGTCATTTGCAGTTTGCCCGATAGCTAGTTTTTTTCCACCATCCATGTATTCTTGGTATACTCTTGACACTGTCGACCTTGAAAATCCTAGCTGTCTGACGATTTCGGAAATTGAATGGCCCATGCGTCGCGCACCTACGATTTGTCCGCAATCGAAGGCGTATAAATCAGGCAGTTTACCCATACTAGCAATTCCAACAACTAATTCAGAACAACCACAGTACGCGCTATATATGCAGTTACCACAGCGCCCTCACTTGCGCATACATGATACGCAGCGCTACACAATTTGCATAGGCTTTGCTATCGCTATGCAAATTCAGTGGCACTTCAGTATATATATATATATATATATATATATATATATATATATATATATATATATATATATATATATATTTATACATACATGAATACATACATACATACATATATATAGCAAAATGAATTTCCGTGATTGGTAAACTTAGTATTTCACTTCAGTTTTACAAAATCGTAGTAAGTATCAAGATTAATAGGGAACACCCTGGAGAAATGAATTTTAAAACTACAACATTTCTGAAAATTGAAGACCGGGTCATATTGACTCGAACGGTACATTCGTAAAGTAAATACGAAGAGAACAGTGGTGTTAGTCCGTTTTGATTGAATAATGTATAGGCAGAAAGAGTGAAATCTCGAGTTTCACGCAGTTGCCGACATGTCGCGCTAACGCTCTTTCTTCACCCGCCACTTCAGTGTTTGTAAAGATGGCGACTGCACAGCAGAAATCATTTTGTGTTCTATGTTTTGCGAAGTGTGAGTCCGTAACAACTGTTCAGCGGGATTTTCGTCGACAAAACCCTGATAGAGACCTCTCAGATCATTAGGAAATGGTATAAACAATTCAAGACACGGGTTGTCTGTGTACGCATAACAGCCGTGAAAGTAGTCTATGCATACATGCTCGCTAAAGTTTGGGACGAATTTGCCTACCGTATAGATATATGTCATGCATCCAAAAGTGGGCATATTGAGTACCTTTAATTTGGTTTGTAATAAAACTTTATGATTAGCCATGTGATATAAAATTAATTTTAAGTTTCTATGTTCAATGTTTTTCCCAAAATACTCATTTCAAATCGGGTGATTCTTTTTGAAACACCCTGTATATGAGAGAGAAAACATAATCACTTAGTTTATGGGTATGCCTCTTTTTACTCTGCTGATTTATAAAATATGTTATATTAAGGTATTTATGTGCCTGGTTAACAGAAAAATATGTATTGTGACGTTAATGCAGATAAGAGGCTTCTTTTCGCTACACAACATTTATATCAACAAAACTTTACAATATGTACAGGAAAATAAAATGTAATATTCACAGCCAATTTAAGAACCATTTTTATCCTACGCTAAAAAAAGAACTATCGGTCAAAGTCTCGTCTCTTTTTTTTCTCCTCTCGTTGCCACTCCGTAAATGCTGGAAGAAAAGTTATTCTTTACCATGGAGTGAGTATAGCATAGAGTGTAACGATACATTTCGCAGAGTCAAAACAGCCTGGAATGTTACGCTACACTATCAACAGAAAAAATAATTCAGGTAGTCTCTACTAACGAAACTTCGGCGGGTTATTAACGTAGGATTACTGATCGTTGCTTACCTCTTTTGTATGTGTATATGTATGTATGTGTTATGTATATATGTATCTATATATGTACATATGTATATATATACATATATGTATGCCAAAATTTTAACGCATTTTGGTACATTTCTGTTTAACTGTTTACTTCTTGTCGAAGTGATACAAACTGGGTTTGGCACGCTGCCAAAATTATTACTCGCGAGGACGGATGGATGGATGGTTTTAGCGTCTGAAATTTTGCTTATAGTATAATAGTTGCTTATAGTAATAGAACCGTTATAGAAACATAATCCTACGTTAAAAAATAAAGTAAATTGGGCATAGTACGCATAAAGTAAATTGGGATACACAATTTCTCCTATTGCATTGCCCATAGAGTTCATTTACTTAAAGTCAGGAAAGCAGAAATATTAGCACAAAACAGAAAAACCCGTGAAGATTGCGTTGAAATATATATATCTGGGGGCATACAAGCGTGTAAGACAATTTTCAACATAAATTGTCTCGACACATAGTTGCTTTCACGTTGTCTAAAACTGAGAAATCATACTGATTAATTGTTTTTCACAATTAAAATAGCACTTCCCGCATTCATTTCAATTTAGATCCTGTGAAGAAGTAATATTTCAACAAGGAAACTTATAATTTATTTTCGCCTCAGAAATAGATTTAATGATATTGAAAAAGTATTTGTTATATCTTAATATATGATCCTCATTCTTTACCTTTTAAGAAATCCATGAAGGAAATATAGATTCTTTATTTGTATAAATTGCTTCTGTCACTAAACGGAAAATAAATGTTCATATTTTTAAAAAAAAATTTATCATTTTTTAAGTGGGTTTTCTTCCTCCACTATAAAAACTTGTACAAGGTTTCCTGTGGTTTTCTTAATATCTTAATTATATATGTCACCCCTTTTCTCACATTTCCATTTGGACATAGATGGCTAACCTATGACACTCGTGCCATATGTGGCACGCAGCAGAATTTTGCTGGCACTCAGACGGCCAATTTTTTTACAAAGTTGAACTTAGGGGACCTTGACATAGAATTAATAGTCTTTCAATTCATTTCTATATAGAGAATAAATCGATGCAACTAACCTCCCTACAATGTTTTCTAGTTCTATAAGATTCGAAAACTTTATTTTGCTTCTATAAACTCATTTTTTATTGATATAAACCATTGTACTGGTTTATTATCATCCGTAGTGGCATACTTTCAGCCTTAATGACAACTTTTCAGCATGTTTCTTGTTTAATGCATATTTACTCAAATTTAATGACAGGTTAATATTACGGAATTCAAGACAAATATGATACTTAAACGGCATTTTCTCGTTAATTACGACAGGAAATTAAAGAAACACAATGCGTGTCGAAATTCTAAAATACCCCAATGTCGATTTCCAATGAGAACAAGTGTTTAGGCAGAAAACGCTATTAGACGTACGTGTAATATCCAAAGCAAAACAGCCAATATGTGGCATGTCACACTTTTAACACTTCTCAAGAAATAACTATTTTCGCTCTCGCTTTTCGAAAATATCCCATTTTGACTTGGGTATTACTTTAGGATATACCTTGGCATTTCCCGCGTTGTTTTCATCCTCTCTAACTGCTTATCAAGCTAATTATTTCGAGCGCACTGCGAAAGTTCCATTCACGATTCCCAGAATGCATGTAGTGTTTGTCTCGCAGTCATTTTATTCGGGATATGAGGAATTTAAATTCGTCACTCTAAAATTTAAAACCATTGCTGTTTATTGAAGCATGTGTCAAATGCTTTTTCGACGATTTACCTTCCACAGTACAACATGTTGGATGCTAATGGTGGCACTTCTCATTACCATTTAATGCTCGGCAATCTTTCCTTTAACGACACGGCGTAGCTGTTTATATTCCACCCCGCACATTATTACTTCAAATTGCCGTTTTAATTACTTCTTTAAATTACTTGCTTTTCAGATTATTGATATTTATTTTAACGAAATTTATTTCGGATCAATCAGGCAGGTACTTTAATTAAGTTTCGCGGAATCAGAAAAGTTATTTGCATAAACGATCACTTCAAAGGCGAAAATTTGCGCGTTCGCACACAGTTATGTTAATAAACTTAATCACTCGTGGTATTTCTTTTTCCGCCAATCTTTCATTTCGGGAGTAGCATTCACTCTTGCCGCGTGTGGCTGCAGATTGCTTGTTTGGCTAAATTAAAGTAGATCAACGCCAAAATGCAACCTCATGATATTTTTGCCTTTGTAGGAAATATCATGAGGTTGAATGATATTTCCTACAAAGGCAAAATTTAGGAAATATCATTCAACTATTAATAAATTCATTTATTTTGAATTTGCAAATTCATTTATTTTGAATTGAAAGTACTGCTGTACTGGACTTCATTATTTGCGAAGCGCGATATTTTGTCCTGACTTTAAATAAAAAATCAATGAGTCATATGTTTGAAGAATATATTTTGAAAAAAAGTGTAGAAACCATGGTGCATTCCGTACGCTTCAATTCACTATCGTAAAATTTACGTATACTGAAGAATCTCAACCCAAACTGTCTTAATTCTCACAATATTTTTGCCATTATAATTAATTGAATTGAGAATGCTACTATATTGGATTTCATTATCTGCGAAGCGAAATATTTTGTCCTGGCTTAAAATATAAAACCAATGCGCCATATGCTTGTGGAATATTTTTGAAGGAAAAGAATGTAAGAATAAGTGTAGAAATCATGGTACTTTTTTGTACACTTCATTGCACTATCATGAAATTTACGTATACTAAATAATTTCAACGAAAAATGTCTTAATTTTTACAATGTTTTTGCCTTTATAATTGAATTGAAAATGCTTCTATACTGGATTTCATTATTTTCGAAGCACTATCTTTTGTACTGACTTTAAATAAAAAACCAAGGAATTATATGCTTGTGGAATAGGTTTTGAGGGAAGAGAGTGTAAGTGTAGAAACCATGGTACTTTCCGTACGCTTCATTGCACTATCGTAAAATTTACGTATACTAATGAAGGGCCTAGGGTTGCCCATATTGGTCGGCAGATCTCTACTGTCCGTCCGGTGCCCAGGCCTATAAAAATGAACTGCTCCGAACTTGGGAAATCAACTCCCGACTGCGTATACAGGTTTTGCTACGTAGTGACCGGTTTTCAGTCTGACAGGGCATATAGGAGGCAGCCGTGGTCACCGAAATTATCAAATTTACGTATACTAATGAATTTCAACGTATAATGTCTTAATTCACCCAATTTTTTTGCCTTTATAATTTAATTGAAAATTATACTACACTGGATTTCATTATTTACGAAGCGCAATATTTTGTCCTCGCTTTAATTAAAAGACCAATTAGTCATATGTTTCGGGAATATATTTTGTAGAAAAGAGTAGCAATCATGGTACTTATGGTACTTTCCATGCGCATCATTGCTTTGGATTAAAATTTACGGGTACTAAACGTGTACTAAAGAAGTTCCACGCAATATGTTAATTCCGACATTTCCATCAGTAATAAAATAAACAAAACTTTACTATCTTTCAGTATTTGCGAAGAACTCATTTTGATATTGCTTTCTATAAAAAATGTATGGCTTTTTATGACAGATAAAGACACAGTTGGCTTGTGTTTATTGAATATGTTCGAAGAGAAATAAATTATACATAATACTTTCTTCCATATGTTTCCTTGAGCTAGTATATTATGAAAAATAACAAGAATAAACAATATTTATTTCCATTCCTTTGTTTCATCGCTTTTAAACTGCTTCATGTCGGCAACATATTAATGTTTATTAAATTCCTCAGTATAGTTTAGTTTAACCTTTTAAACCACAGTTAACATTTAAAATAGTACATTTAATTCTAATAACTAATTCCAAGATTCTAAACGGTCATACTTTGTTCAGAACCGGTAAAAGAGTCTATAAAACCGATTAAAAACTCAAATGTTATGGAAAAAACCCCTTTTAGATAGAGAAATGTGTGTGTGC